>VXBP01005364.1:132393-279012 GCA_013400115.1 Rhinopomastus cyanomelas | reverse complement strand
ATATTGTTATCTACTATTTTTTTCTTTCATGTGGGCTTACTTCTAAAGACAGTCTCGTAAATCGTGTTTGCGTCTTTCTGTGGAGCAATGCTAAGAGAGTATTTGCAGCAAAACAGTAGAGAGACTTGAAGTAGCGGGTTGAAATCTTTAAGAAGAAAGCTTTAAGAATAGAGAGAGAGAGAGCATTTTTTTTTCTTGCTCCATTTACTATAGCTGGGAGAAAAAAATTTCCTAAACCAAGCTATGGAGTACTCAAGTTATTTTGAAGTCATAACACAGTTGCACATAAGACTATTCTCTGATTTCCCGTGCGGGATTGTGGAGGTTTTCTTCCCACTTTACAATGCAGGTCTCCCCCTCCCTTGTAATGGCAACGTTAGTTTTTAGTTCTTCAGTGACTTGCAAAGTTTATGACAATACCGGAACTTCCCCGAGTATTACAGCAGCAGCACTAAAACACTAATTGCTTATAAAAGCATTAACCTAAAAAAAACAAATGTCTGGCATTCACTCTCATCATCTGTGCTTCATAAGTAGTTAAAAAAATAGCTTCATGGTAAGGACAATGCTGAGAAAGAACTATGATCACTGAACTGCTAAATAATGTTGACTGTTTTCACACACATATGCTCGAGTCACTTAACTCCTACTGGCCTTAATGAAACTCAGGCACACCTATTTCTTCATGGGTCTGAGTCTTACAATCTTAGGTCTTTTAATCATGGTGAAAAAATGTACTCTATCACTTTGCTAAATAAGTTCATGCTAGGTCATATTTTTTGTCAGCTATCGTATCAGCAACGCTAGCAAAGAACAGCAATCATTTTCATGTAACCCTAGGCCTTGAAACAAGCTCTCACTTATACAGGAGTAAGTTCAGGGTAATTCCATTTACTTCGTTTGATTTGATCTGACCTCTTGCCTCTGATACTGCCTGTGGTAAAAAACCAAAACACTGTACGGTACCAGTTTTCCCCTCCAAATAAGACTGTATTTTAAGCAGAACACTTACTAAGAGGAATGTCCAGTTCCTGCACCACTTGCAGAGATTACTAGCCTCTCCACATGTATATTTCAGTATAAGAGAACAAAATTATGTTCTGTAAATTGAGAGGGGGAAAGTCATGCACACACATAACACTTGCTCCAAAACACCTGCCCTGTACCCATGCAATTACTGTTCCATCTTCACCCCACTCCCTCCAAAAGAAAATGGAAATCTAAACACGCAAGATGCCTGTATGTCACCCCATAAACTAGAGGTACACTGACAAGAATAGCTGAAGTTAGTTACTACTCCCATAGTTAAGAGAAGACGACAAGACAGAATACTTAAACTTATCTTTCTGGCATGGAAAATTTTTAATGTGTTTGTCTCTGCCGTAACTGCTCCCACCTGCCGGACTGGAGCTGAAACAGGGACTCAATGTTAAGCACCTGCAGAACATGTTCTACTGCCCCTTAGCAAAGTTTCAAGTCTGGCATATCTTTACATCACTACTCTTGAAAATATCCATTTTGCTAATTAAATACGTATATTCCACAAGATGTTACTTACAGTTATGACAATTATTCTTTCCACTGAAAACTATGGCAAGTGGAATCCTCTGCACCACAGCACAACTTGCATACATCAAGAAAGAAATCAAAGCATGTCATTGTAGTTGATAGAAGGATAAATATAGTTGAAGTCAGACTAATATTTCCAAGATTACTCATTTCTACTTCAAAAGAGAAGCAAAGATCATGTGCAAAGTGACAGCTCCCCATCTGTGACTAGAAAAGTCACCATATGGATGTATTTTTGCTAATTATAGATAAATTTTTGAGCTAAAGGATTTAAAGTAGGAATCTGTCCATTCAAAAATATACTTCCTCTCTCATTCGGGCTGTGCTTTGTTGGTCAAGCAGAGCACTGGATCACACAGACTGGCTTCACCTTTAAGGCAACAGATTTCCCCTACTTTGTGTAATATGCAGTCACATTTGTAGTTAAAGGAAATTCATTACTACTCTTTTTTATTATCAGACCACAGAAACTTCTATAAACTTGTAGCCCAACATATCAGAGACTGCGAGACTACCTTATATTACTGCTTCACATAGGATATCTTCACAGCATATTTTCCTCAAAAGCATCCCAAATCAATTAAAAGATGTTCCAATAAAATAATTAGCACCCAAAGTAAGTTCTTAAAAGAGCCACTGATACACAGAAATTATTAAATATATATTCCTAATAGAGTATGAAATGGATCCTCTTTCATTGCAAGATGTTTTTATTTTGACTCTTTTTGTGCTAGTTTAACACAGCATTTTTCCTCCAATTGTAATGCTACAGCCCTGTTTTCATCATTGGAGCCTTATTTCAAGTTAGTATTAGGAACAACTCCGTATCTTGCACTTTATCCACACTGTGAACACTGAGAGTTTAAACATATATAGGAAGCTTTTGACTGTTACAGTCACACTCAGAGTCCACCTCCAAGCAGATCACAACCTGCAAACCCATTTTATACAACTTCAGTCTCTAGAAGCCCAAAGTTTCCCCTACTTTATCATAAAGTTCTCCACACTTGATTTCAAAAAGCAGAATTAAAGCACACAAATTATTTACTCCTTCAGGTAAACCAAAGGGCCTACAGCTTCCTCAAGGAAGCCCAAGGAGTTAGCCTTCAAAAGAACAATCTAGAATTCCACTTCAAACTCCATCCAACACCCATCCCAAGGACTAAAAAAGCAGTTTTCCTCTGTAAAACTACAGCAAAGCAAGTTACTCAATTCTAGGCCTGGGTTCTGACCTGTTTGCTTTTAAACACAAAGGTTAAAACCCCCCCCCTTCCTCACAGCCCCTCGGCGGCCATTTTAGATCACAAACCCCTCCACACCCCAGACCCGGAGGTAGAGTTTTGCCATCCCCTCATGCCCCACAAAGCCAGCAAACAGCCCTTACCTTACAGCTCCCTGTTTATCCCAGTCTAGGACGCAGGTATTCAGTAACACCACAGCCCCCTGGGCACAGCCTGCTACCCTCGGGCTCTTGCCCTCAGCTGCCCACAGGCACCACTGCCGCACCCAGAGGCCCTCACAGGTGTCAGCCCTTCCCACCTGCAGCACCTAATTACCATCACCCACAGCTGTGGCTTCCAGAATTTTCCTCTGAAGGCTCCAGCTCTGTTGGGGTCTCCTTATTTGCACAGAAACATCAACTTAAAAAAAAATGAGAGGAAAGAAGGAAAGTGGGAGGCGCTGGATTTAGAAGTTTTAGCTCTGAGCTTTTAATACACAGGTCTCATCTTTCACTCTGCTAGTCTGGATCACACTATTAGTGTTAGTACAGTGGATCCTGCTTTAAAGCAAGTGCTTCCGACACGTGCCTGCCTTTTTGTTAAGATATCTATTTTCTTTTGGCCAACGTTACATATCATGGCCGTGTGGGACGCTAACAACACAGCATCACAGCATATAAAATTCATCTAGTCCAATCCCCCAGCCACAGCAGGACCACCTAGATTAGGTCATACAGGGACACGTCCAGGAGGGTTTTGAATGTCTCCAGAGAAGGAGACTCCACAACTTCTCTGGGCAGCCTGTTCTAGTGCTCCATCACCCTCCCCATGAAAAAAATTTTCTTATGTTTAGATGGAACCTGCTGTGCCCCAGCTTGCACCTGTTGCCTGTCACTGGATGTCGCCAAGAAGAGCCTGGCTCCATCCTCCTGACACCTACCCTGACACCCATGGGTGCATCCCGTCAGGGCTCACAGATTTATGGATGTCCAAGTTGCTTAACTGATCCCTAACCCAGTCCTCATGCACCAGGGCAAATTCCCCATTTATCCTAACTTTCTCTTGGGCTTCAGGGGTCTGGGGCTCCTGAGGACAGTCTCCAGCAGTATAGACAGGGGTATAGAAGGCATTCAGTAACTCCACCTCCTTTGCATCCTCTGTCATTCAGCAGTGCCTCTAGTGTTATTTTTGCCTGCACCATATTTGAAGAAGCTCTTTCTGTTGTCCTTGACCCCTCTTGTAAGGTTTAATTCCAAAGAGACTTTAGCTTTCCTAGTTGCCTCTCTACATCCTCTGATAACAGCCTTACGTTCCTCCCAATCACATTTAGGAATTTGCCAGAGATGTCAGTGTGGTGCTGCAGAAATCAGATTGCTGCTTTATTGCTTTCATCAGCTTAGACTGCTTAGCATGGTTTTTTTTGCATTCAGCTAGAGGAACACTAGAACTAAGGAAGAGAGCAGCTCTTCTCATTCCCTGATGCTCTCTTCTCTATTAACATGAAACGCAGGGGAAGAACGCAGGAAATCCCTTAGAACAAACAAGAAGAAAATGCAGCACGTTTGCCTGCAAAAGCATTGATGTTGATGGAATTAGGGGACTGGCACAACCGCGTTGTTAATCTGCTGAAAATCTCAAGTACAATGTGAACCACCGCAATTCCAATTCCAAAGAAAATAAGATATACTTGAAAATGAAGCCAGCATATGCTTGTGATTCCTTAAAATGAACTTCAGTCCACTTGCTTGTATCCAGTGGTAATATCTAGCCCGAAACACGTCCAGGTTTAGATTGTCTTGTGCTGGTTTGGCTTTCCTAGAGTCATTAAAACACAACAGAAAGCCGAGAACAATATTACAGTGAAGAAAATGAAGTTTTAGTAACAGAGGACAAGAAACCTTTAAAAGACTTTGAAGTGAAGAAAAAAACCCAGCTGCAAACCACCAGAAAGCCACTGTCACAAGTGGCTTCCACTCTGTGGATACCTTAAAAGGAACTTCTTATGTTACGTGTTGTGCCACGTATCATCTCTACTGAGCACCACCTCTAAGCTCTGTCACAACAACAGCTTTGCTATCAGGCTATTCTCGTAAGGCTGTTTAAATTACATTTAGTATTAAATGATATAAAGAAAAGGTAGGACATTCGCCTGCACGGAAGAAGCATTTTCCTCTGCTCACTACAATTAAGATTTTGGTCAGTTTTACAAGATCGAAGGTTTTCTCTTTTCCTTAGTAGGTCATTTCCTCTCCAGGCAATACTCTCAAGTGTTATGTTTACACTAAGTAAAAGAATTCCTGCGTGACATCACATATGGCCAATGTGCTTCACCGACCTGTGAAGTCACAGAATGGAAAATAATGCACCTGTGTAACAGACTGGCTGAACAACAGGAACTACCTTGAGGCATTCTGTCTGTTTGCACAGCAAAGTTAAAAAAATCAGGGCAAGCTGGCAGCTCAGCAGCCTCATTTGCACTCTGCAGGGACAGGGCTGGCACTGATCAAGAAGGGGTGGCCCAAGACATGTCCCCTGTGTAGAGCCAACACAAGTGGAGCTGCTGCTGAGGTGATAAAGATTCCAGCGTGGCTGTACCTTGGAAACACACTGACTTTAGCCACCATAAATAATATCAGATGTCAGCAAGCATAAGGTGCTTGTAGGAGGGCTGGCAAATCAAGGCCTCTCATTAATCTCTCACAGATGAATGACGCCGTTGCTACCATCACACGCGGGTGTTGAAGAAGCCAACCTGTCTGACGCTTGTTGTCCAGAGTACAAGAACCTGCACTAAAATCAGAAAAGCTGACACTGGAGATGTGCTCCCTCTCCTCTTAGGGCACTATACGTCTTGATCTAACTCCAAGCCACGGCTGCACATGGCTGCGTCTCTGCTGACTAGATTCCAGTAAAGTCCACGCACCGTTGCACAGAAGGATGAATTCTTAGGAAAGGCAGGCAGTGCCGAGGCTTTGTCATGACACCAGACCTCCCTTCCTGTCCTTGTACCGATGAAAAAACACTAGAATATGTAGTCACTTATTACCTTTCTTTACCCAAACCTCATGGAACTGAGGTGACTACAGTAATAATGACATGGCAGTGGCCATATTTTGATGTACTTACTTGTGCTGCTGAGCATTGTACTAAGAGATATTGGTTCCGAGGCTGCCTGAAGTTGACCCCTTCGGTTTTCTTGTTTCCTTTTATTGCCAGTGTTCCACATAAACAGAAATGCATCTGCATTAACAAATCAACAACATATTTTGAAAACAAAACAACTTAGGTAATTAATAATATTTTAAATTTAAATACGGCTTTCAAAACTGGATTTCTGAGATGCATACAGAAATCTGACTACGGTACCATGAATGACAACCATGGCAATCAAAACAAACTGTGGTTTGCTCTGCTGTGCTGCCTGGCACATACTCTTCGACATAATGCTGTGAAGTGCCAAATGCTAGGAAGCTTAAAAAATTGTTTGATTGCTTCTGGTTTCTCAGAACTTGTGTGTGCACAGGCAATAGCTATCACAACGCATAATCTTGTGCAGTAGCAGCTCCAGACTGCAAAACAGTTTTAGCTGGAGCTGGCACCAAATGTGTGTGCTACTACACGAAACATGGTGCAGAACGTTACTACGCGGCACGCAGGCTGAATCAGGAAAAACGCGGTGCTTGCCCGGGTATTTTTATCACTGACATGCACGGATGACGCCATTAAGAGCTGCTGGCCTTGCCCCTTTGCTCATGAACATAGTTCAAATGTGGATTTCCACGAGAAGGTAAGAAAGCTCAGCACAGTTCTGCAGATTCATGGAGCTGGTGCTCAGCAGGCATGGTTTTGACCACTTGTTCAACATGTACTTCCAAACCTCAGTTTCATCAAGGGTAGTGAAAAGCTAAAACTGTTGTTCAAGCAGCTTCTCATTGTAGAACACTCCACACAAAATTGTCTGCTGTTTAGACACGCACGCGATTTTTAGTATCAGTGGGTCACACCACAGTTCCATTTTCTTCGGCGCTATGTGGTGTTGCCACGGTGGTCTTACAAGGGGAAGCTGGGGACTGCCATTAAAAATGTGAAATGCAGTGACTGTGCTTTTACACAGAGTGTTTCGAGTTTCCCACAGAATTTTAATACTTTCTGAGGTTTCAAAGAAACATCTGACTTACTGAGTACTGGTGCTGTTACTCACTTGTATTTGTGTGACATTGTTGTCATTTCTTCTGGTCCCGTCCTCCGGAGAGCGTAACAGAGGGAACAGAAAAACTCCAAAATACTGCCTTCTAGTCCCTAGGCTGAGGAGAAAACAAAGACAAACATAAACTTCAAGGCATGAAGTCATTCCAAAAAGCTGTAGCTTAAACTTCTATCACTCGCTGCTACAGTTGTTACACAACAGACCCAGATCAGAGCACAGCAAACGGGAGACAGTGGTTTAGAAAAGTGGGTTTGAGTTCAGAAGTTGGCAACATTCTCAGACAATAATGTATTTGAAAAGTCTCCACACCCTAGAATATGATGAGGGAACCAAGCAGGCAATAGGACTGTTCTGTACACCCTGTCAGCTGCCTTTTCTCAAAGGATATAAGAAGGTTCTCTAGCAGATGGAGAGAAAGGAGATGCACATTATGTTCTCTTTGTAAGTAACCTTATCCTAGAGGAGTAGTTTGACAGGTAGGTGTAAGTTAACACATAGCTTGGGTTAAGTGTAGCCTGTTAGTGCAGGATAATGTAACCTATGTGACAGGTGGCCTGAAACTGAGGAAAGATGAAAGAAGGTGCAAGATGAAAGAGCTACAGTATGTGATGTGTAACTTCCACCATTACTCCTCTCACCTCTGGCCCCCAGCTTTCACAGATTAGGACTGAAACACAATCTGCATAGAAGTATAAATACGTTGAAAGAGCCACAGGCAGCAGCCATGAGAGCAATGACATTGGACAAGTATTTGAAGGATACTTCAAAGAGGTTTACCCTAGAGAAGAATATTTGATAGATTTTTTTATCTGATTTTTTTTCCTCTTATGGTGCATTTGCACTGTAAGAAAAAACCATTTTATCTTCCTTCTCTTCATTGAGAACCCAAAATCAGCAAGTCTGGGAGATCACCTATTATATCTCGGGTTTTATTACTCCAGATAAAAATATGAACTTCAATATGTCATCCCAATTTCCAACAGAAGTCATCGCTGTACAGGATTTTCTTTGCCAGGTCCCTCAGGATGACTAAATCATGCCTCCCTGGCTTTTTCATTTACTACCTTTTAATGCTCGTCTAGCTGGAAGCCCTCCTTTCCACGTCTATCTTTAGAATGTGTATCCATCATCTACAAAACGACACGATAAACACCGCATCTTCCTGATGGCATTTAGCTGTCATTTATCACACGAAGCTTTGTAACCTTGCAGTTACAGAGCAGCAACCAAAATTCAGGCAGAACCCCTTCAAAGCACACGTTCCGTCCTTCCCAGCACTCACGTAAGCACCTGAATAAAGAGCAGATGAAAACACCTTTTTCCTGGTGAATTTTTGGAGCCTTCTAGTGCAATTCCCAGACTCTGCAACAGAATCTGGGCTACAGAACGAGCTGAAAATAAGCATCACCAAAACACAGCTGCTGAGCTTATACACTCACCACGTTACTAGTGCAGACGGAGTCAAAGGAGCTGGAACACAGCGATCAGTTACTGAGTCCCAGACACAGAACCTGGGAGAGCAGGCATGAGGTGGGCAAACGAGATCCAACATGTGTTGGTGCGTTACATTCAGCTTCATGGCTATAAACCTTTAACTTCTCTGTCTATTCACAACTAACTAACTCACACACAGTAAAATGAAACCCCCTACATCTACATCTACATGATTTCAGTGTTCTTGGACGTATACACTGATGTGGGAGGAAACCAGGGCCTGAATCCCTAAACTCTTGTATGTCTAGAAGTTCTTTTTCTTCCAACCCGGGTGCCATTCTCCGGTACCTGGTGCCTATCCTCTGCACCTCCTCACGGCGCCTTAGATCACCTGTCTCTATGGAGACCTCTTTCTTCCTCCTCAAGAATAGTCCTCTCAGTGTGTGTAGCTGTAGAGTGACCTCCTGAGTTCTCAGTATTTTTAAGCGTCTCCAGGATCCTGTCACTGATTAGCTTAGGCAGACACAGAAACAGGCAGAGACAAAATTAGGGCCAACACCTTGTGATCATACGTGTCTCTGCAGGAACCGCTAAGCTAGGGCAAACGGCAATATTAATTCATTCTGAGGAACACCTTTGCAGGTTTTTTTGTCAGCTTGTTCCCATGTTTTTCATGCAAACTACAATATTTAAAGGATGTTAAAACTTTCATGACAGTTGGTGTCTCATATCAAGGGAAAAATACATTTTTAGCTGTCTTGCTTTGTACAAAGCTTTTAAAGAACATTCATTATCCACAAACAGTAATTGACAAGATAGAATGACTGTGGGGTTTTTTCCAAAGGATAAACAGATTTCTTCCTTTGGTTTCATCATTCTTTTCTCTTCTGTGTATACTCAGTCCTTCTAACTTGGTTAGCCTCCGAGGCACTGCCTTTACATCTCATATGTACACACTAAGAAAACCACGGATAAATCAATAAACTCGTTCAGATTAAAAGGAATCTCTGCAAGTGATTCCATCCAGCCCCACTCACAGCAAGGTCAACTTCAAAGTTACATCAAATCGTTCAGGAGCCTCATTTGATTATCTCCCCAAGTGGAGATTCCACACTATCTCCAGGCAACCAGTGCCAGTGCTGGAATGCCCTCGCCACAAAAAGTCTTTCATTTTATCTGACTGGAATTGTCTTTGCTGTATCTTGCATCTTCTGGCCCTGGCCCTCTGCTGTGCACCGGAACACTCCAGCTCTGCCTTCTCTGCAGTCTCCTGTAAGAGAACTGCAGTAAGCAACGACAGCACCCCTGGCTTGGCTTTCTCCTTCCAAGACTGAACTCACGTAGGTCTCAGACTCCTGGCACACCATCCTCCAGATGCCTAGTATCTCCATGGCTCTCAGGCAGACCGGCTCCAGTACATCAGTGTCTCTCTTGCACTAAAGGTCAGAGAGGGCACAGTCTTCCAGCTAGGTTTGCCTCAGTTTCTTATTATTCAGCAGCAAATAATAAATGGCTGAGTAAGCCATTTCACTTCTATTTTTCTCTCGGTGTCTGCAAGCGACAAGGAATTCTTGCCAGTTCTGCAGGCGGAGACAGTTTTAGGGAGAGACCTCAAACAAGACAAGTCTGCATTCAGGGTAACAGTAGTTTTCCACAACTCTCTCAAAAACCAAATGATCACCTTTTCCCCTTTGGGCTGCACACATACCCCATGCTGAGTAACTGTAATCTGAATTTAACAAAAGTAATAAGAACAAGTTTAATCTTTAAAATCAAAGGAAGTTCAGGAGGGAAACAGCACTGTCTCTAAAGGTGGGGTACATCAGCTATGTATCTTCTGTCTCTGCTTCCACCATATGTGTTCTGTTCCCACAGCAGGCACTCTACAAGGTTTCTGTGCTACACACACAGGTGCTTGTGAGGGTCACCAAACCTAACTGTGGTTCAGAGCTGAGAGGACATTCCCAGCCTGTATGCAGTCTATAAAGTGTTCTTCCAGTACACACCGATTTTAAAGAAATGTGAGAAAAACCGAATGAAAAGTAGGAATGATCTGAGATCTGATCAGGTGAAAGCAAAGGTTGACAATTCCTTTAGCAGTCTGTTCACATATTTGTTCTCTGAAACAGCTCTCAAAAGAAAAGGGCTCAACAAATAATATTTAATCACAGATTCAAGGTTTCAGTACAAAAACATAAGAAACAGAGACAGAAATGTTGGTCATGGGGGAACAAATATATCCCTGTTCTCATTCTACTGGAACCTATAATCTGGAACTAGACCCACAGAATACGAACTTGAACAGACTTGTCAGTAATAGTTCAGTAGATTTTACACAAGAAGTTATTCAATAAACATCAAGTGCAGGTGGTAACGAAATTCAAACCTCCTCATTTCTTATTTGAAATAAATAAAACTGAGTTAAGTCTTTCTTCTGAAGTACACACCCATATCTAGCTCTGGGAAATGAAGATCTGAACCCTTCCACTAGCCCGCTGAGCATCTTTTCGCTCGCGCAAATTCACAGCAGCTTCTGTGACACGGGCTCACGCGTACCTTTAGAAGCTAACCTGCAAAACAATTACATGAACACAGCCTGGATCAGTAAAGCCAGGGGTTTGCAGTGCCTTCAGCTTCAAGCACTGACTGTTCAATGTTCTCTTCTTCACAGTATCTTCACAAAAAATTCCCACGAGCCTGAAAGTGCAGGCTATTTACCCCAATGGCATCTGTTCCTGCTCCCCTATCACCTAGTTCTGCAATTCACTTCTATCATTTCCACACGGCCATCCTCTTGCTCTAATCCAGCCCCTCCCCTCTCCTTCCGCAAGAGACAGAATCCAAACCACTGCAATCCTGATCACAGAAAATATTAAGTCTGATGGAGAGGAAGAAAAAAGCAGTTCCCTGTAACAGAACTGGGGCTGCCCAAGTCCTCCTGACAAAATAGATATAAACTGTTCTACAAGGCACAAGTGTAAGGGCAAGGTGACCTCACTTACTCCAGGGCACATTTTCACCCAGTTGCTGGGGTTTTTGTAGGTGAAATCATCACATCAGCCATTGATAGAATCAAAACACAACCATCAACCCAACGTGTTACCTTGTGAGGGAGTAGAGCATCACCTGTCCTGAGGATGAAATAAAGCAAAGGTAAAGTTCATACTGGACACTGTGAACTTCTGCTCTGGACCATGACCTTTGATCCAAGTGAATCTACAGCACTGAAAACAGGTGATCACCTGACAGAGCCACAGCGTAACTCTGAAGGAACCTATAGCGATGGTTTTGTGATGCCCTTGCAATGGTGAAGTATGGCTGTGTCACTGTAACAAGCTCTTATGGCACAGTGCCTTCTAGAAAAGTACTGCTGATGTCTGGGCTGGTGCATCTGAAAACAGAACTGGCTGCAGGGTACTTGTAAGAACTTCTGCCTGTGCCCACTAAAACTGACACTGCTGGAACCAAGAAAATTCACTGACTTCACGTCAGCGGTTTCTCCTTCCACAGAAAATTCACCACCTCCTCCGAGAATCCTAATAGCTAGGTAGAGGGAAAAGTAAAAACAGAGACGTGACCACTTGGCTACAAGAAAGCCACATTTTTCCAAAACTGCTTTCAGCCTTGGAGAGGTTTTAGGATGAGCTTGTTTGCCTTCTGATTAACAGGTTCCTGACACTACACGCGTATGTCACGGCTTCATAGTCGTGCAAGAGGGAAATGTCAAACTCAAGATCACATAAAACCTTTTAATACACTAGATAGTTGAAAACAGCCAAGCAATACTTGCTTTTTATCCTGACTCGGACTTTTTCTTACCACTGATGCACAAAAGTGACAGTTGTCTTTAAAACCCCGACCTCACGGGAAGAAATAAAAGTACCAAGTTCATTTTTCACACAAAGAACAGTAACATCATGTGCAAAGGAGCAAGAGCAAATGCACAAGGCTTTCAGAGCAGAACACTGGAGAGATGTCTGAAGATATCTAAATGAAGAGTAGTTAATTTTTTTTAATGAGAGCTGAAGTTTTCTCAAGTCATAATTCAACTTTCTTCAAATGGTTTTGTGTTATTTATGCTGCCCAGGGGGGTTGTGGAGTCTCCTTCACTGGAGACTTCACTGTCTACAACTACCTGAGGGGTGGTTGTGGCCAGGAGGAGGTTGCTCTCTTCTCTCAGGCAGCCAGCACCAGAACAAGAGGACACAGCCTCAAGCTGCGCCAGGGGAAATTGAGGCTTGAGGTGAGGAGAAAGTTCTTCACCGAGAGAGTCATTGGCCACTGGAATGGCCTGCCCGGGGAGGTGGTGGAGTCGCCAACTCTGGAGCTGTTCAAGGCAGGATTGGACGTGGCACTTGGTGCCATGGTCTAGCCTTGAGCTCTGTGGTGACAGGTTGGACTTGATGATCTATGAGGTCTCTTCCGACCTTGGTAATACTGTGATACCGTGATACTGTGACCTGCCTGGATGTGTTCCTGTGTGACTTGGTCTGGGTGCGGGGGGATTGGACTAGATGATCTTTCAAGGTCCCTTCCAATCTGTAATGATTCTATGATTCTATTACCTCTGGGTGTTCTGTAGCTTTGCCGCTTCCTCAGCACTTACTGTACTGGAAACCTAGGTGCCTGAGGAAGGCTACAAAACATAGCGTTGTACCTAACAGCTTAACCATATGATAATGTTATATTATCATATCTAACAGCTGAATAATAGATAATATTATAATAATTATTATTATTGTAATGCTGTGGCAGGGGGATTGGACTAGATGATCTTTCGAGGTCCCTTCCAATCCCTAATGATTCTATGGCTCCATTATTGTGCCTTGGGAAAACACCTTGGATGTTGATTAGAAGTTCTCACAGAACACAGATCAGCATTGCTATATCAATAAAATCACCTTAAATTCACAATAAAGAACCAGGACACAAGCATATGAGTTCCATTTCCAGTCTGCTTTTGGTGTAAGAGGCTGAGGGTCATGATTTGGAGGTTAACAGAAACAACAGAATGTTTGGGAACCTCAGTGGAGTTGGAGTAGTAACTACAGACCAGCCTCTCACTAAACTGTCTGTTCTCACCTTTCACTGCACTGGCCAGAGCGTATTTGTTACGATGACAAAGCAGTTCTGTGAGTCAGAGCATCAACCTTACTGCAGCCCAAGACTGATTACTAAATCATTAACATCACCGATATCACTTTTCAATCCCTACTGGATTTGCAGTGTTATTTTCTCACTTTCTGACACAAACCTGGGAGGGTCTACGGACAGTCTGTCACTAGACAATGAGAGATTCCAGCCATGTGAAGTTCATAACTTAAATGGACTCCTAAACTACTGGATGAGGTCTGAATCCCAGCGATACATGTTTACAGACTCCAACACAGTTTTCACTCTCCGAGAAGGCATTACGCTTTCTGGTCCCCAGCTTCTGATCTCTCTCATTGTTTGCCCCCTGTGATGACACTGTATTCCTGCTCAGCACAGTTTAACAAAATGCACTGGTGTCAGGGTTTCCTTAAGGAGAAGGTTACATCTATCATGAAGCTTCAAGCTTTGCAATAAACACACACCTTGAAAGGCTGTGGGTAATTAGTTCATCCAAAGGGTTTTCTAGTTGGCATTTCAAGATGTTAGAATGAGATTTTTATTTATCAGAGATTATCTTTTCACTGATCTTGTTTCACTGATCCAGACCGATCAATAGCTCACGAATATCCCCAGTCGCACCGCAGCTTCATAACGGCAGAGCCCACAGTGCTACCTGTGCCAGCTGATGTGCAGAAACTGCGCCAGGAAGAGCCTCTGCCCTCTTTCACAAGGGTTTTTCCTTTTCTTTTTATACCTACTGCAGACATGGCCAAGGACAAGAAGAGGTCACGTACGTTTCCTCCAGCCATATATAGCACTAGCGGAAAAGCTACAGACTGAGTGTAGAAGATGCCCTCAATTTCAGAGCTGGGTGAATACTTCAGTTTGGATTTTACTTTTTAACTGAAAAGGCCGTGTGCAGGTCAGCCAGTGCTTGTCTGACCCAAACTTATTTCCACTTGTTTAAAAATATTTCATACTCAAGAGTTAGCCTCTTGCTCATATTGTTCTCTATCCTAGAAGTAATCGGTGCGATTACTTAACCTGTGTTCCTGTGCGACTTGGTCTGGGGGATCCTGCTGTATCAGGGGCTGGACTGGATGATCTTTCGAGGTCCCTTCCAATCCCTGATGTTCTGTGATTAACAGTGAAGTCCTATACAGACATTCAAAAGACTGAATGGCCTGCAAATGCAATACAAGTGGTAAACAGATGGGGAGGTTTTCCAGCCTAACTGTCCTGTGTCAGCATACAACCCACTTGCTTAAAAAGCTGAGAACACACAACAAGCCTCTCAGTTCTTAAAAAAACAATTAAGGCTACTTAAAAAAATAGAAATCAGTGAAAAAACTACAGACGTTGGTGTTGTGCTTAAGTGAAGATTTAAAATGTGCCTGCAGCTCTGATGTTATACTTTAACTGAAGCCAAGACTATCAGGCCTTAGAAAACCAAAACGGCTGAGTTACGAGCATCTGCGAATCGCCCGCTGTGCCAAGCACTGCTGTTTGCTCCTGTGCGTGTCTGCATCAATACAGTGACAGCCCCGCGCTTCAGATCACCTGGATACTAATTACAGATTTACCTGACAGACTCGAATGGCTCCCAGGGAACCGCTGCTCTGTTTAGCAGAGAAATGATTCTCCCAAAAGCTACATAAGGACTTGCAGCGCTCAGGAATCTCCTCCGGATAGCATTCTTTACAGCATTGGTTTAGGAGATTCAGCTCGTACCTTGCAAAGACACGACAGTCCACTGCAGATGCCTGGAGATCCCCGGTTTCCCTTCAACCTCTGAAGCCCATTTGCACAGAAAAGAAATTACAGTCCTTGATGTGCCTCCTCAAATGTCAGATCTAATGTCTCCTTTAATACTACTGAAAGCAAGAATTCTCCATTTCATGCACTGTGAGAACTAGGATATATCCCCTGAAATTACGAAGCAAGACGATTCCACGTGAAAATGAACCCACTCTTCAAATAACACAGATGAGAGGGTGGACCTCAGAACTGCAAGACACTGTGAAAGCAAAAAGAGTAAGTAGTTTCAAGAAAGATTAGTAAAAAAGATGACACGGGGAACAGAGCTAGCAGACCTTCCACGTGGTCTGGTGAGAAACTTGAGCGTCAGAACTCACACAAAGCTTTCAGTTTTTTGAAAACAAAGCGATGGGTTGATGTATAATTGCTTTAAAGACCGAAGTGCTTTCTACTTGTTTTTCACATCACTGAAGCGGTCGAGGCTGAGCCACAGCCTGGTGCGTATGCTAACTCCCCCTGTGCAGCATGAAAAGGTGCTGCCCAACGTGAGCAGAGTAGCAGGTTATGAGCTGTAATCAGTGTTTACACAAACTTCAGAGAAAGACTAAACCAGACCATTTTTAATGAACACGCTCCAAAGAGGTGACTAATTTACTCATGACCTGCTACTCAAACGGCAGTGGGTGAAGTGTAAAAGGTTTCAGATGCCATACAACTGCCTGCCTATGATGTAACGGTAGCAACGCAAGCACCCACAGCAAAGGCTTATTAACTCAGCGTCAGCTACGTGAGCCCTCTGTCAGCTGAAAGCTGAGGATTTTTTCTGAGTCAGCATCAAGACAAATTAGCCGTTTGCTTAAGCTCACTATGCCTTACGCTCATCCCATCTCATTTGGAAAACCAACACTTACAGTGTCTCTTGCCAATTGCCACTCTCTTCGTTGATCTCTTGAACACGTTCTGCTGCTCTTTCCTCATTGCTGCCTTTCGGGTTTTCACTCTGCATGAACAAAATAACATGGCAGCAGCAAAACGTGTAACCCAACGGTAAGCACTTTGGTGACTTCTGAAATACCCACCCTGGACACATGAAACGATACCGACACTGAAATGAATGAAAATGACATGCAAAACACACTTGTTTCTACACGCTGTATTAGTGCTGTGGACAAATCTGTGTGATGGACGTAGGCTTGTGATTTATGTAGGCTGCTTACTGCCTTGCTCCACCAGATCACTCATCTCTAAATAATTTACACTGCATTCAGCGCAGCAGCAAAAGCCATCGTCTGGATCTGAACTACATCACTGGATGCTGGGGGGAACAACCGGGGAACAGCTGATGAATTCTAAAAGGGTGGCAGAATTCTGGGAAGTACATGGCACTGTTCCCTTCCGACACGGTAGGTTTCCTTGCTGACATGTCCTACAGAAAACTGAAAACTGGTTAATAGCCTGCAGCTCATCCTCACAGATCAGTACAGAGCATCTCACTGAGACTTACTTCACAAAACTAATCTGAAAATGAGGCAGCATTCAGTAATTATCCTTAAAAACCTCTCAGAGTTTCAGTAGACAAAATCTTTCCTTTTTCTGAAAAACATAAGGAAGAGGACATCTTTGAACGCTACAAAAGCTTAAGAGATGGGACTTTTTCTACGGAATCCAGGGAGAGCAGGTATCTACTTCATTAAGGTCCTTCCAAAACGGCAGTATTTATCTTCATAAACACTTCCAGACAGCTGGAGAGAGGCCAGCTGAAAGGATCCCACCAGGAATTTGCAACTGTGAAGTCATGTAAATTGCACTTCCCTCTTGATTTGCTGGAGCTTTTAAGGCTGGGCATGAGGGAAGAACATTCTGAGCTTTAAAGAAGGGAGGGAAGGAAACATAAGGGGACAAGATTCCCCAGGGGAGTCAGGTTATCTGCAAGATGCATGGGAAGCAGCCATCCTTGAGCAGAAAAGCCAAGGCAGGAGTGAGGAGCAATTGCTCCGTTGCTCTCCTCTGCCAGGAGCGCAGGGAAACAAAACCCCAATGAAAATCAAAAAGGTCTTCTGCTGTGCCGGCTTCTGCTGAGCTGAGAAGATTAAGTACGAGGCGTAGGCCATGGCTAGACGTGCCTCAAGCCACCCCATCCAGGGCATCCCTGCTGGGAAAGGCACACAGAGCCTCTGGGACCCACAGAAGTGACAGCTGCCGTAAACTGATGGGACTGGGAGGAACTGCAAGAGGGCTGATGGAGCTGGAGACAAGGCAGCCTTAATCTGGACCTTACCAGGTTAAGGCTGTGTTAACAGGGAATGGAACTGAGGTTGGGACTTCCACAGTTGTTTTCAACCGCTGGGGAAATACTGTCCCAAGAACCAGTTAGTTCACATACACTGAAAGATGGGAAGAAGGAAATTAGGAAGGCAGCCCAGACAGCTGTGAGGGGAAACAAGCAAGATGAAAATCACATCCTCTGGTTTGGAGGGACACTTCTGTCTTAGTCTTATTTCTAGAGACCATCTGAACCAGAGTTCAGAAGCAACTGTTGTTCTTTTCCCTTAGAAATCTGGCCGTTAAACAGAACGTCTGGCTCAGACACAGTGTCATCATTAGAGAATGGACACTAATGATGGCTTTCAAAAAGAGCAGCTTGGAAACAGCACAGCAACTGCTACTAATATAGTTCTGCTAAACAGAGACACGTGGAGCTTGGGATTCACATTTATTCTTGGGCTGTGCTGCTGCAAGTTTATGAAGGTTTATGGACAGTACTGCATTTTGGTTTACTGTTCCTTCAAAGGTCTGGGAGTCTCTGTTCTGTGCCTGCGCGGATGGGAAGATGAACTTCACAGTGCAGGGTCTGCATTCTAGCACTAAAGGAACAGCCACACGATCTGCAAGGCAGCACAGGGAACGTACAGCCTCTCGAAACTCTCAAGTGGCAAGAGAAGTCACTGAAGTTAGATTAAAGGTCTGATCCCCCCACAAAACACGCTGCATTCAATCCCCACAGAAACAAGCCCAATAAACAAATATATACCGTCACACGCTGGAAACAGCGAAGTCAAGCACAGGGAGCTCCTTTCATGCATCATTTCTGATTGTCCTACTTTGCTCTGTCACGAACAGCAGCAACAGCGACGGCACTGAAGCCTTCTGACACTGCAACAAGCCAAACAAAGCCTAGTCGCACATTTTGAGGTTTTGTTTTATACCACAAGGAAAACACAAACAAAACAGGGAGGTTTTGGCACTCTCAAACAATAGCAACCGCTGAGGACCGCTTCCAGAGATTATGTTTTCCTCATGCAAGGATTCTCACTGGCTGAGTAGAAAAAAACACACTTGATAGCCAGCTCCAGCAGCCAGGCTGGCCAACAAAATTATTGCACATTCTGTCAGCACATTTCCTCCCTTCAGCTTTACTTCTCCAATCTTTTTCAATATTGTTCAAATGAGCAATCATTTGTGATTCACACTCCCCCAAAAAGGGCCGAACCCAACAATTCCCCAAGGACATAAATTATTAATGCAATTGTGCCAATCACACAGTGCTCAGTGCTTTTACAAATGGAATGAGATTATCTGCACTGTTACTGTCAATCAGATTCATCTCTTATTAGGGGGCATTATGCACACGGCGTGATTTCGGAACGCTAACTTCTTTAAAAAACATTACTGCACAGTCCCTGCTGGTGAACTCCTGCGCGAGCTCCACACTTCCACACCGAATGAATTTCTTCTTTCAGGATATAATGACACGTGATGGGTATTTGTAGATAGAGTGATTCTTCCCAGTGCAACAGCCTGTGCTGTTCTCAGTTGTTACCCCGTTCAACCACCCCTGCTTTGTGCTCGTCCTGATTTACACCCGTCAGGCAAACACGCGGCACACCTGGAGGCTCTCCGACGGCACTCGTCGTCTTGCCGCTGCTGTAGTGTGCTCCAGTGGAGAGGTTTGCACGAGTTACCGTCGGCGCACCTGTTACCACACAGCTGGGCTCTGCAGCTGGCTGAGCAACCCCATGTAGTTGGAGATGTCCACGTTCACTGCAGGGCGTGTGGGACTACATGACCTTTAAAGGTCAATCGGAAGCATTCCATGATGTCTCACAAACTGCAAGCTAGGGAATCTTCCTTCCTGGTACACACAGGTCTGAAAGAAGTACAATCAAGGGCAGTAGAGAGTCAAAGGATTTAGACATAAAGGTCAGTTTTGTGAAATCTAGAAAGTGGTCACTGGCCTCCGACAAATGCTGTTCAAATGGCTGTTAGATCTTGGCCTGTACTGGAGGACGTACGGAAGGGAGAGACTGCACGAACTGGAGGCAGACGACGATTTTGTTTACTAGTGTCTCACCTTGTAAGAGGCTCACAGAATTGTCTTGGTACCCCCAGCTCCATACCACACACTCAGATTACCCCAACATCACAACACCGTGTCTAGAACCCATCCATACACCGAATGCAAGGAAAACACAACCAAACTGAGGAGCAGAAGTGTTACTCTTTGCTTTCTTGATCGTGCCTGGCTACCTGGGCACAATCTGAGCTGTACTAAATTCAGATTGCTTTTGAGAGCTGAAACAGTGGAACCACGAGGCTAAAGACACTGACTCAAACCACACAGGCATGATCCATGCAATGAAACCTAAGTATCTCCTGAATCAACAAAAATATCATAGAATCATCATGGCTGGAAAGGACCTCCAGTCACCGCCTTATTTAATCTAGGCAAAGAACAGCTCTCACTTTCCAAGCCCCTTGATTTCTGCTCTGAGCATTAGATTATTTTATCTTTTGCCCTGATGGAAAAAGTGGCTTTTAAAGCATTGAGCTGTCAAAATAGTGCACGAGGACTTTGCTGTATTATTTTACATATTTCAGTTCTGTATTTCAAGTACTGGCAATCATCATATTGAACACATCTTCTACAATATGGAGAAGTGTCTAATTCTTGTGGTCATATGTCACGGTGCCATTTAACAACATGGACTCCCATCTGCGAATCTGCTTTCTGGCATTTGCCTTGTACTTTATTTTTCCCATCTAAAAGTCTGGCAGCAGTTCCTCACTATTATCCTGATAAGAGTGTGGGTCAAGCGCATTCCGCTGTGACTGCGCATTTGTACTCGCAGCGAGTGAGTGACTGATGGGTATCAGGCAGCAGAGACTTCTCCCGTTACGTGTTTGGCTCGTTACTCTGTGGCTGATCAGTTCTACTGAGCGCCAGTCAGACCTACCAGATGTGACTCCAACGGATAGCTGCTGGCTGCCTGATGTCTGTTTTGTCACTGACGTGCCTCGGCGAGCACGAGGAGACTGCATTTAGACAGTAGCTGTGCGTGTGCATCTATGCCTTCACAGACCTTGTCGGCTGATTCTTCTGGTGATCAGCTCATCACAGGACTACATGCCCTTGTTTAATCAGGACAGATTCACACCAAGGGTACTTGGGAGAGCTTTATGTATGTGGAGGGTAAGAGAGCTGGCATTATGAATAACCTTTGCCAAAACCACTGATCACCAAAAACACCACAGAAACTTGCACAACGACTGTGCTTTCCAGGCTGAAGCGGAGTCCCACTGAAGCAAACACTGTCATGAAGACAGAAAGGAAGACTGTTCTCTCCCAAAAGTTTCAAACTTAGTCCGAGTGAAGGACTGGCATTTTTCGTTATTTAATGAAAACCCTTAAATCCATCCAGTTCCAGATCCACAAGCAATCAAAGACTGGAACTTGAACTAACCTAAGATTTCTTTTCCCACTCTAGCTTATATCCGAGCTTGGTCCTGGAATCACCAGACACCTGACAACCAGCAGCCTGGCACTTAGAGCTCTTACTTACGACAGATGTGGTTAGATGAACCAAACTGCACACATTAAGTACAGGGATATTGACCCAAACAAGGTATTTTGCAGTTGCACGTCCAATTCCACTGGATCCAAACTTTATTTACAGATCTGAACAGACCTGGCACAATTTTTTAAGGAAAGGTCAATTATTTCATTGTTGTTTAAGATTATGTTGTATTGATGTTTTACTTACCACACAAGCAAACTTCTGTTGTGGATTTGCAAAGCCTGGTAGCAGTGAATTTCACTCCCTGCACAGTTCACTTATCCTCTTAACTCAGGATTTGGCTTCAGAAAGCCTGCCTGTTGTTTCAAGATAAAAGTGAAATATGTAAGGCAAACTCTCTCCATCTTCCTCAGCTTTACTGGAACCAACAGGCTCACCTAAGCACCTGCAGCACTAGCCCTCTTTACGACAGAGCTGAACCAAGTAGGAACGAAACCGTGTTTGTGTGCCGAGCCCTTCCAGGGAGGAAGCTTTGACACCACCTCCACAGGTTCGTTTCAATGCATTAAAGCCACATGTGGAACAAAGAAATCTCAACGTTCAGGATCCTGGCAGGTTGGCTTGTTTCAGGAACTGGTACAAATCACCACTTCTGTCTTCTGACCTTTTCTTCTTCAGACCTGACCTGAAACACAGTAGAATTGATTAACACTCGTTTCTGAAGGAAAACTGCATAAAAAATGTAATTCTCTTGGAAATTCCCAGGTAGGTTCCTGTCCTAACACAAATCAATAGCTGCTGATGGCTGACAAGATTTCTCTTCACATCTATTTACATGATGCACATGATGGCTAACAGAAAACATCATGAAGGCAGTAACTTGTCACAGCTTAAAAACCCAAACGACAATATTAACCAGTTAATTTAGCCAAGGTGCTAATGGGCAGAAATGAAAACAACACACGAGGGGTTTGAAAAGAAATCACTTATGAATTGCAGGTGAAAAACAAACCTCAATTTGGGGAAAAGGGTTACAAGACATTTAATTCACCCCACACACACACAAAAAGCCCCCATAAAAACACACTGACACAAAGACACACAGGCATTCATCACGATGTTCTCACCTGACTGAGCCAAAACCTGAACAGCCAAACCCTACAGAGGGAGAAGAGGCTTCCAGCAGCTCCTGCTTCTGTGGAGCCGTAGTGTCCATTAAGTTCATTCTCATGCCCCTCAGTGTCAGCGGTTATTTCAAACCTCTGATTCCCAAATGGTATTCTTAAGGCCACGAACAAGGGGAGAACTCTCTCCATTTCAGCAAACCATGGAAATCCAGACAAAACCCTTTTTCTGCTCATCTCTGAGGTTCCACACTGTCTGGAGACACACTGTGTTTCCAATCCAGCTCAGTGCCACGTGCATCCTCTCTGTAACAGAGACAAGACAAAGTGAAGAAGACGGAGCCCAGAGGCAGAAGGAGTGGTGGTGTATGGAACCCCAAAGCCCTCTCCTGTCAGCCCAAACCCTCCGTCTGCAGAAAACACACAAATTAAACTTGCAGCTTGGGGTACTGGTTTTCAAAAGAAGCACCAACATTTCAAACCATCACACAACTTGGAAGATTTTTTGGTTTGAAGCAAACCATAACTTGGAGCAAGCACAAATTAGGGTTTGCAGTGACAATGGAGATGGCAACTGTGCTTCATTTTGATCATGCACTGAACATGACCCTTTCTCTTCTGACACCTCAGAAGACAGACACCCAATGCAAAGCACAAAGTGCCCTAAATCCACTGACCTAAAACATGTACAAGCCTTTGTTGCTTTTAACCTTCAGTGAGAATGACGGAGTATCTGAAACACATGCCCAGAAAGCACGGCGGTCAAGAACAGATCCACATCAGTCATTAGTCCTAAACCTGTTTTTCTGCTAAAGCATGTTTCATGAACCAGAGGTGAACTGGTTTTCTGGCAGGTACAAGTGCTTTGCCTTTCCCAGTGCTGGGCTATCATTTCAAAACAGTATGCGAAAAAAGGAACAAGAACATGTTTGTTCTGAGGCAGCAAGCCCACCCTTACCTTCATCAGGCATTCCTCCAGGTGAATTAAAGATACGGAGAAGTGTAGCCAAAATATGATCCTAAGGCCCCAGAATTCAGGAGGTGTTTTTACTGCTCCCGACACACTTACTACGTGTAAATGCACGCGTGTGTCTGTCTAGATGCACACAACACACCCCATGCTCTTTCACAGGCGACTTCCGTGCACCTAAACAGACAAGCCACTGAGAGCTCTTCGTAAACAGATGCACCACAGCAAGGACATTGCCAATGTTGACTCTGCCAAGAAAAAGGTTCGAGAAGCGATTTTGTAACAAAAAGAGCAGGTTGGCAGCAAGGATATTTATCACATTGGACACACAGATGAAGCTGAAGTAAGTTGAAGGTACAAATTAAGGAGGGGTAAGGGCTATAATACGGTAATAACCGAGTCTCTCGCAGAGACAATGATCACCTTTATAATGTGCACCGCGATGCTCCCTCATACATGCTGCAGAAATGGAGCACTGAACAGGAGAATTTTGCACTGCTTAAACCTCTGTAAAGAGGCTAAACAAAACATCACAGAGATGACTTCATCCTGTTATGAATGTAGCCAACCCTGTCGGTGCTGTAACAGCAGTTTTGCAGAATTTAATTACCTAGTACCTGTAAAGAACTGCAAACTTCAGAGCAAAGCAGCTAAGCAAGTGCAAGCTATTGCTGTTCTTAATACAGCAAGCAGCTCTTTGGAAAGAGAGAAGTTATAGTGCACATGCAGGAATGGGTCAGGCTCTAAAAAAAAGAAACACACTCACATCCTATAGTTTTAATTAGAGTCTCTCTCAATTTAAAATCTGCAAGGTAGGGAACAGCTGGAGCGCTGAAGCATGAAAAGATTAGTAAGCCGTTTGCACTGCACCTAACACTTCTTGTGTGCAACTACACTGCAAAGTGGTAAGAACAGCAAGTTCTAGAAGTAAAATCCAAAGGGTTACAAGTGTTTGTCTACCAAACCAGTTCTCTGAGTGTCAGGAAACCCTTTTTACGTTCCTGGATCTAGTCACCATGTTGGCACAAGTGACAACAGCTGTGTCAGTCCTGCTCCTGCAGGTAACGCTAGCATGGGAGGCCGGGACCAGAGCCTCTACTGGAGTATCCCACTTGCATGGGTCTGCTCTCATCTTCAGTAGGCTCTGGTCCTCCTAGGGAACAGGACCACTACAGCGGACTGTCTCGTAAACATGAAGAGGATATTGAAAACACCTATCTACAGAAAAACAAGGTACTCTCTGAGGAATACTGTCTCAGCCAGTGACAAGTACAGACCTGGGCTCGCAGACAGCTCCCATCTCCAGCGCAGAATGACTGTGCTGGTTTAAGACTCAGTCCTTTACAGCTTTCTGACAAACACCGAGTTGTGGCTTTGGCAGCGAGCAGGCATGTCCTTTCAATTTGCCACTTTATTCCTAACATCTTCATCACATGCTACTGGCAGTACCCTGTTGGTGTAAGTAAGAAGACAACCAGACACATTCACATCACATAAACAACCTGCTCTACCTTTGGAGACCACCTGTGAGTGGCCTGCACCACCTTTGAGCACCTGTTGCCCATTGATGAAGTGCAGGAACATACAGCATTTTGTCAGGCCCACAGCACTAGCAATGAGATTTCAGAACACAGCTAAGGGTTTATTACTGAGATTTTCTTCTTCCATAAACCTTGTCATTGATTTGATCACTGCACTGATATTAGCACGTCCAGAGAGCCGGTGGACTCTGATGTGACAGACAGTACAGATATATCTACAGCTGCAGCAACGTTTTGTCCTTAGGACGCTCAGAATCGAGCACAGAGCCAGAAAGACAGGATGAAAACCTCCCACCACGACAGCAAGCTGCTAGGTTATGCGGCAACGCGGCCAGCGCGGCGTCGCTTTGGCAGCGCCTTTTCAAGCGCTCTTCATGCCTGCGAGGTACCCTGCGTTTGCCAGGCCGCTCCGATCAATCTCACCTGCTGCAGCCGCTAACTCGCTGTCGTATCATCTCCCCATTTACACATCTGAGGGACCGGCTGCTGGGTCAGTGCTAAACTGGTAGCCTGGACCACTGCACAACAGAGCCTGCTGCACGAGCTGCAGCCACGGGGCGTGACTGTCAGAAAGATGACTGCACGGATGAAAGTGGGAGCAAGAAGTTTAACTCTCGGAGCTCTCCAGCTCCATCACACTGATGGCTATGGCTTCTTTCGGGTCTATCAGCCAGGCCACACAAGTGAATCAGACAGAAGGTTTGCTGCTGAGGAATCTCAGGTGAGTAGGAGCATGCCACAAATCTATCCCAAAGTCTGTCTTGCAATAAATGAAAAGAAGCTGTAACAAACACAGCTTTTTATTATGTTCTTACTACAGTTCAGGACACTGAGTGACTGCATTCACCTTAGAGGTGAGGTGCTTTTCATTTATTATCTTGTGGAAGAACTGAAGTGGCTCAGAAGCCTCCTGGCTGCTTAACACTAGCTTTTAGAACACTTGCTTCTCTCCAACATACTTCTAGCAAACTTTTGGATACTGCTATACATCTTGTTGTAACCACATACTAGCCCCTTGGAATCATTCAGACAATCCCCTCTAGTCCTCCACATGACACCTTTATCATACGTGAGCCTGAGTAGCAGGTCTAAACGTCATTTGGAAGGAGATAATGCTTGCACTGAAAAGAACCCAACACGTGTATTTGTCAGTGCTTTAACCCCACCTGAAGCTAGTCAGAGACTGGTCTGAAAAACAAAGCTCCAATAAAAGATGAAAAACGAAACACAGTTTGCAAGAATCTTCATGTTCACTAACAAACAGCCCAAAGTACTGTTCTGGGGTTTCCCCACTCCTGGGACCAGTATGTTTAGACTTCCTGACTGTCCAAGTACAGAACTAAAATCAAAATTCAAAACAATGCCCAAAAACACCCACCAGCTGCCTCTCCTGGACTGCCCAGGCACAGACACAAATACCCAGATGCTCTGTTCACACCCTAATGAAGGATAATTAGTCAGGAAATCTTAAAAGCATCACGTACGACAAAACATCAAGTCCAAATTGTGACTGGTCTCATAACTGCTCGCTGGGATTGAAAGCAGAGCCCCAAACCTTCCAGCTGCCTAGGCAGCATCTTCTGATGTGCCTCGCTAAGTTTTTAGGTGGTGGTTCTCAAGAGGCCTTGCATAATTAAAAGGGTCTAATCACTAGGATGCGGTAGTGAAGGAAGTTTGTTAATGATGTGCCAGAGTGTACTCAGTGTCAGACTGAGCACAAAGGAAGCCACGGATCTTCATCGGGGGGCTCCCTTCTGCACACACAGGCTACCTACCCCGGCAACACAAGCAGCTCTCAATCAGCTGCAGAAATGTCACGCGTCTACAAGTTCTCTTGCTTTACTAAGGGACCTGCTTTTAGGTCATGTCTCCTGCTGTCTGTTCAGCTGTGTGTTAGCACCCTGTGTAACTAAACACCTGGACATCACTGCTGCAGCATTAGAAATCCACGAATGACTGGGAAGTAGCCTATCTCCTATGATCTCCTAACTGACACCTGGCTAAGACATTAGTCCCTACTTCCAGCAGCAGTGACTGAAGTGTATGATTAGATTAAAATTGGATTAAACTCGGCTCCAGGCTCAGACCACAGTGCTTGGCCCTGGTTCATCCCTGCCTGGTTTCCTCTTCTGCTGCAGGGGGAGAACAGAGTGTAGGAGTACTCCACCGCTAAGATGAACTAGAGAGGTTTGCTCTCACAGCATCCTGCCATGAGGGACCTCCACAGTTCTGCCACCTCCCGTATCACATCGACTGCAGAGAATATTTAGTGAACCTTCAGTACCAGGAAGAATCTGCAATCACCTGCAGTGCATGAATACAGAAATAAAAAGTCTTAATCCCACTGCTAAACAGTGCAAATCAAAGAGGCAGAGACTGCAGCTGAAGTCCACCACATGCACCCACAGCCACACACGCAGAGGGCCGGGGACAAGTGAAAGGAACACTAACTACACCTCCGAGAAGTCCTAGACTGAGATGAAACAGTCCAACACTTTAGTACAGATACGTCACACTAAAATCAATACAGACTGTATATAAGCTACCTGGAAAGGAACTGACAGCGTATTTGATGTGGCTGCTGCTGAACTTCCACGGGGAAGGCTGGAGAAGATCCAGATGTGGTGCTAGAACAAGAACAGACAACAGTTTATCTGGGATCAAAACCTCTTCTTAGTGAGGCTAACTGAGTAACATCTGACGGTTTCAGTGGACTTAAACACAAGAGATTTCTAGTTTGTGGGTTTATCATGTGTTTTATTAGTTTTCTAAATTCTACATTATTTTGACCCCTTTGTTAGGTCAAAGGCAACGTGTGCACATGTGATGTTTGCAAGACAAAACCTACCTGTTTCAGCGTGTACGTTACGAATCACACACTATCGTGTGGTCAAGATGGGACAAAACCTGTGAATCTGAAGACATCAAATAAGCCCAGAAGACAGGCAGCCACAACATCTTTAATCCTGGAAAGCGTGAGTTTCATCGCTATTTGAGTCCTTGGCCTTTGCACTTCAGGTGGGTATGTTCTGCCACCCGCAGAAGTTTCTAGCCAAAGGCTGAATTCAGCATGTGTGCAGTGTTTCCGAGGCCCAAACAATGCTGCAGCACTTGTTACAGCCAAACATCTTGCTTAATTCATTATTCACTATTTAAAGCCTTGTCAGAATTCCAGGCAAGAACTGAAAGAATATTTTAAAGTAAGACAAAGAAGTTAAGCAATCGCGGCCATCATCGGTGACATAAATAAAACAAGAAGCCCATATGCTGAAATTCATGAATCCAAATTACATGACAAAAACCTCACTAAAATAGCACAAAACCCAGGACACAACATAAAAGAGACACATTTCCAGTGAGCAATTGCCACAATTAGTGATGCCTGAAACCGCCTGTTTTTATTGTGAACATGTGGCTTTATCAAGTGAGACAGTAAACAGCCTTCCTGGTGCTTCAGTAAACTTCTGTGTCCTCCTGGAAACACAGGGGCAATGAGGGATGCAAACAAGCTTTGCTGTCAAAGCTCTCCAGCCTACAATTTATGTAGCTAACTACCTGCTGTTTAGATTTCACTAAATGAAGAGAAAATTCTGTCTCTTTCCATAAGCCAGGGTCTCCACAAGAGAGCTGGCAGCGAGCTTGTCCCTGCTATTTTGACCAGGGAGCAAGAGCTGCACTCTCTCAGTCAAAAGCTCTTTGACAAGTCTCTCACTACCTGCACAAAGAAGGAAGCAGCTTTCCATGTTTGGCACCCAAGCTCTAGTCTGTCTTTGTGTTCTGTCAGTGGCAAAGTGGAAAAGCTCCACTCTCGTGGGTTTTTTAACAGATTTGACTGCCTTCGCTGCAAACCTGGCTTTAGCTGCACAGAGGGGTTTAGCAGATATTGTAAGAGTTGAAGAAGCAGCCTGACCTGGAGAGGACAGACCAAAAGTGTCCACTTCAGGGCAATGGGAAGATGTGGAAGCCTAAGGGACGGGTCATGGACCTAGAAGTTGCCCTGTTGAAACGGGCAGTAGCCACTGAACAGTAAGGCACTGCTGTCACGTGGACTTCAAAACGAAACCCCAAGGCTTTCTCGGCAAAGCTGTGCTCCACTGATTTGATCCGGGTGATCCTCACACTCAGAGTGCAGCTGACTGCAAATGAGTGAAGTGTGCTTTGCTCTAACAGTCACACGTTCCCTCTGGAAAGAGACAACATTTGACAGAGAAGGACACAAACCCCACCAAGCTGGCTTTAGATATACTTCTTTAAAATGTCACAGAGAACCCCCTACATGTTACCTGCACGGTGCTCTGCTGTCGCCGAGTAAGGCTTTAGCACACTAGTCCTAGGAAAATAAGATGTGACTAACGAATTGGTTCTACAAGGCAGCCTTTTTATATATTGGAAGTACCACCTATCACACAAGTCAGGGCTTCATTTTTAGCTGAAGAGACTGACCAAGACTTTTGGCAGAGTATTAATGATGCCACAAAGTTGGAAACCAGAGGGAGGAGAACCACAAGAGAAAACAGGGTCTTATCAGAATCCTACATGTGTGATAAGAAGAGTTATGTAACGCCGTTAAAACTCCATAAACGAAGCCTGTCTGCTCAGAGAGCCAGAATTAGACCATTTGTTTCCTATAAGGAGGAATGTTTAGTTATTTCTCTGACAACGGTAAAACTATAAATAAACCTAATGAAAAATGCAGAATCTGTGGGAGTAAAGAATGCGCCTGGCTACAGCTTCATTATTGTTTGGCTACAGAAGTGTTGCTTATTAAAGGTTCCTCTGCTCAAAACACTGCATCTGGTAAGAGCTCCCTATTCTAATTACCCACAGAATAGTGGGGGGAGAAAAGTGGGGCACTGAAAACAAGATCTTCCTGGCAGTCTGACCACCCTCATTCAGTGAAAACCTCTAGAAAGGAAAATCAGCTTTAGCAGCTTCACCTTAACCTGTTAATGACCTGCTGTAAAACTACCTGTACCACAGGAAAAGGGTGAAACTTTGGTTTAAATTGCCAAAGGTCACAGGTTTAGGGCAAAGTGAGTGAAAGTGAGGGTCACAGACAGCTCGCACAAGCAGCAGTCACTCTTTCAAATGCTCCCCAGGCTGCAGAAAGCAGCCACTTCTGTTGTTCGAGCGTCGCTCAAGTGTTCCGACACCACTGTGCGTGCTGGATGAAAGGCAACGTTTTATTTCTACCTCTTTCTTCTGCTCTGCACGTAATCTGAACAGCAAACTCAGATTTCTCACTCTGGAAATGAGTTTTGCTGGAATCACAGCCATCCTGACAATGGCCAGGTCCATTATAAGAGACACGATAAGTCAGGCCGTTCCTAGGTTATGGTTCTTGCAAAGAAGGGAGACGAGATGCTGATAGGGGAAGGGGGAGTGAACAGAAGACGAGCATGAACCAGCAGTGCACTCTTGGGGCAATGGGTGCTAACTGCACAGTTACCTGGACCACAGGCAGCAGGGCAAGGGAACTGAGCATTCCCTTTCACTCAACACGTGGGCGAGCCCAGCTGGACTGCTGTCTCTAGTTGTGTGTCCCCCAGTGCAAGAAAAGTCAGGGACATCCCGAAGCCAGTTAGTTAAGCGGCTGGAGAAGATAACGTACCTGGAGATGACAAAGTCAAAGCCAGTGTCTTCTGCCAGACAGCGAAGGGTCCATAGGGAAAATACAGGCACAACCAGATACACTGAAAAAGACATTTTATAGGAAGATTAAACACTATGGAGGTATTTAAACTCACCAGAACTAGACCCAGGCTAACCTGAACAAGCTTTAAAGTTAGCCCTGCGTGAAGAAGACAATCCTCGGAGATTCCCATCAATTTGCATGATACTATATACTGACTTTAGACACAAATGTGGTGTTTCGACAGCACCCCACATCAAGGGGAGAACTCTTTTAACTAGTTCTATTTTTAACTAGTTCTATAGTAAAGGGAACGTGGTAGCAAGGATACACTCTCCAGCTTGGAGACCCAGGGAGTGATCAGTATGACACTGCACCTTTTAAAAGCCCCCTATGGCCAGTGCAAAAGGGCGAAGGCCAGCAGTGGACTATGGTGGCCTGAATGAAGTCACATCACCACCAAGTGGTGCTGTACCAGGCATGTTGGAGCTCCAACACGAACTGGGGCTGAAGGCAGCCAATGGTATGCGACAACTGGCAACGATGGAAATCACCTACTCAAAGGTCACACCTGACACATGCACACACAAAACACTACAAGAAATTAAAAACCATTTTAAGCATAAATAATGTAGTTCAAATTTGTTTGAGGCATTCAAAACAAAAACTCAACAGGGAAATTCACTCTCTGGAAAAAAGCCAGTCATCTAGAGGAAGCCAAAGCTTGATTAAAAACAGCATCCAAGGACAAAAATGCCCACAGACACCTCAGCAACACAACAAGAGACCAGTGATGTAGGGAGGTGACTGCCAACAAGGTGTGGGAAGGGCGGCACTCCAGCTTGCTCCTATGGCTGGTGGGACTCTCATGAAAGTACTGTGCTGCATCTCAAGAGAAAGGGACCTGAGCAAAATGTTGGCCTCTCATCACAGACCTGGAAACCCCCTCTGATTTCAATGACTTAGTTCCCATGAGGGTCTAGGTGAGTGATACAAATGGACTTTGCCCTTACGTGAGCATCAGTGGACTCGCCTCAGCCACTGTGCATCGCCTTGGAGTCGGTACATTCCTGAGGATCTTTCCTGTAAGTCTCATGGAATCACCATGGTAATGTTCTCCTCTTGCTGTAATTATCTATCCTCTCTGAGCAGCCAAGGCAGTTACAGTCTGCAGAAACAGAAGCAATTAGACACTGGCCAGTGTAATACAGCTGTGGACAGTGATAACTGGAGTGTTTACACGAGAATGAAGGCACTGCAGCGCTTCGGAGAAGTGTGCTATGCAAGACAAGAAAATAAGCCCTTCCAGTTTATGAGAACATACAACTTAATCCATGTAGCTATCTTGTTCATCAGTAATTAGAGGAGGAGATAAAAGCCTTCTCAATTAAAATTGGGCAGAAAATGCTCTCATTTAATGTGTCCTGAGAAGCACCACATCAAACATTATTCAAGAGGGACGTAAAACCCTTTGCATGTTTTAAATATATTAGCTCCTTTGAAATTTAGCAAAGCTTCAAAGAAATGTCAGGTTCTGGCACGCTGTGGAAAAAGCACTGTGTCTGAAAACAACAAGGCCTCTCCCCTAGTTCTGTACATATTTGATGGAGCCACTCACCCAAAACATAATAGCCAAAAAACTAATTTAAATCCACACATTATCCTTTGGACACACTTCTAGCTGAAACGGGTGGAATTATTAGCAATGAGCCTGTGGCAAACCCTACTCTGGGAAGACGGCACAAAGAAGTTTCTGCCAAGCCTTTTCAGTTATTACCCGTCTCGGTTATTTCTATTTCCTTTCAACTCACAGGTGAGAGTCACACAGCAGTAACAGAGCAGTACCGTGCCTGAGAAACAGCCCGGCAGCCCGTGCTAGCAAGCCTGCCTTCCTTTGCTCAGCTCTGCGGCTTTTCTACGGGATGCTGGGCTGTACTTTGCTTTGTTCCATCTTTACAATCGCTAATCAATCCTCATGCCTTTGGTACCCAGTCTTCAGGGCCTCTCTCACTCATTAACTAATCAATTACATGCTAATTCTTTTATCCAGAGAAGACAGAATAAAAGGAAAGGACAGACATAGATTTCTTTCTACTACTTCAAATAGATTTTATTAAAACTCCAGTTACACAAACCTCATCTCAGCCACAGCCCCTCAGCCTCCGATATGGATTTTCGAGCATCTGCGTGAGTTCGTTTTTATTTGAGCCACTTATTGTATTCACTCAGCGGGCTACTTTGTGTGACGCGGATTGGCCAAGCACTACCAACTCATCTGAAATCAATTCCGTTATTGTTCACACGCGGACAGGTACAGGGGACAATTACATGAGAAGAATGACCCACTGGCAGGCAAATAATAGCAGAGGAAAAGAAAGGAGGAATATAATAGTCATGGTCTGAAGACAACAGAAAAGACAGAAATGTGGAGATTAAAGAAACATGTTGATCAAAGGTGGCAGAGGAACTGCAGACAAATGAGAACCTGTGATCAAAACCTCACGGAAAGGAGTGTGAAAATAGAAAAGAAAAAAAATTGTAGGTTCACTGCTTCTGGATATTCCGGGTGCTTTTGATTCTTTCCTAGTCTCTAATCCAGCCACGTTTAAAAAAGGAGTACACGAATTATCGTCATCCCCCAGGGAGAAAAGATTTTACCAGCCGTTGTGCAAAGCACACGGCGCTGTCCTGCACAACCCTGCGCCTGCAAACCTGGATCTGACAGATGGAGCACAGCCCTGCGAAGAAGGACTCTGGGTGCTGCTTGACAAGAAGCTTGACACGACCCGGCAACGCGAGCTCACAGCCCAGAAACCCAGCCACATCCTGGGCTGCATCAGAAGCAGCTTGGTCAGCAGTCTGGTCTGCTCTGGTGAGACCGCAACTGCAGTCGGCTCTGAGGCCCCCAATGCAACAAGGACATGAACTGGTCCATAGGAAGGCCAGGAAGATGATCGGAGGGCTGGAGCACCTCTCCTATGAAGACAGGCTGAGGGAACTGGGATTGTTCTGCTGCAGAAGAGCAGGCTCCAGGAGGACCTTCAACAGCCTTCCAGCACCTGAAAGGGGGCCCAGAAGAACGATGGAGAAGGACTCTTCATCAGAGAGCACAGTTACTAGGACAAAGGGTGATGGACTCAAGCTGAAAGAGGGCAGATGTAGATTAGCTATAAGGAAGCTGTTCTTCACTGTGAGAATGGTGAAATACTGCAACAGGTTGCCCAGAGAAACTGTAGATGCCCCCTCCCTGAAAGTATTTGGAGCCAGGTTGGACAGGGCTCTGGGCAACCTGGTCTGTTGGGGAGGTGACCCTGCCCACGGCAGGGAGTTTGGAACGAAACGATCTAAGGTCCTGCCCTGTTCTATGATTTCATGATTTCTTCCCAGATATCTTATCAACTATCCTTTGTCCACCTTGCTGTGATGCTCCTCTTCCTAACGCTGTTTTCAACCTGGTTTGCTGCTGGCAGAAACGCTTTTCTCACATTTCTGCCAGAAAATGTGAATTCTGTCTGGGAAATGAGAGGTGTGCTCCCAAACGAGCTGAAACCACACAGATGAGGGACACAGACCCTATCTCTGATTCTGGATGCTACTAGACGCGAGCATGATTTGTGGTCTGTTACTCCTGCTGCAGATTTTGGGCAGGCAAGGGGTCGCACCGCAGGTTCTCGCCTCCAGGTTGACGAGTCCTCTCAGAATCCCTAGGCTAGTGCAAACAATGACTTCTGAGTCTGTGAGCCAGCGAAAGCTGCACCCTGCGCGGTTTATTGCTGACAGCTCCCAGGTCTGCTCATCCCTGCAGCTCCTAACGGGCATTCCCACGGCTGGCTCTGGAGGTGCTGCAGCAGCCCGCTCCCGAGGCACCACAGGGTAGCTCATTTTCTCACACCACCTCAGTATTGCTGGGCAACAGGAAATCTACAGCTGGACATGACTGAGCAAATCCATTTTGCTGTGCAAGAGGAAATTGCTCGCTTTTTTCAGTCAGCACTTTACAAACAAAAATAAAATGGTCCCCTTCCATGTTTTCAGACTATTTGCCAGCCAACCCTTACTGGTCACATTCTAAGATTAAGTTGCTCTGAATTCACTCATCAAGTCCAACCCTGACTTAACCCGACCAAACCATCTCTAACAACCCAGCACTAAACCTTGTCCCCGAGCACCACATCCAAATGGTACACAAACACACTCAGGGATGGTGACTCAACCACATTATTGATAAAACTTCTGTGCACACAAAGAGCAAAAGCTAACTTTGTTTGCTGTGGCTTTCAAGAGCAGGCTGGAAGCTCATCAGATCGTAACCCAAAAGGATCAGGCAAAGCAGTCACGTGGCTTTACAAATATTGTAGAAAATCTGAAGCTCTGTCACCAGACCAACCCTAGTTCACAGAACTACAGGCTGGTTGACATTGGCAGCGACCTCTGGAGACTATCTGGTTCAACTTTCCTGCTCAGTCAGGGCCACCTGAAGCCAGATGCCTAAGACCATGTTCAGATGGCTCTCAAGTACCTCCACAGAGGAAGACTCCCAGGACAACCAATGCCAGCGCCTGGTCAGTCTCACACAGAACTGTTTCCTGATGTCCAGAGACATCCTTCCATGTTTCAGCTTACGCCCGTGTCCTCTGGTCTGTCACAGAGCATCCCTGAAAACAGTCTGGCTCTGCCATCCTTGCACTAACCCTTGCAGTATTTATACACATTGATCAGATCCTTCTGAGCCTTCTCTTCTACAGGCTGAACCCCTCTTTCTCAGACTTTCCTCACAGGAGAGATACTCCAGTTCCTCAATCAGCTTCGTAGTCATTTGTTGGGCTTTTTCCAGTATGTTTATGTCTTTCTTGTACTGGGGAGTTGAGAAGAAGACAGAGTGGTCCAGGTGTGGTCCACAGTGCTGAGCATTTGGGAAGGACCACTTGACCTCTGGGAAATCATCCAGAGCCTGCCACAAAGGCACGTTGATGGCTCACACAGGTGTGCAAAGCCACCAGAGGCTTCAAAAGGTTCAGACAGAAAAAACTGCTTAGATTTAAGTGCTGGAAACTAATACTTTCCTTGTGAGGACATCTTGTGGCTACTATTTCACATCATTAGAAATGAGCTGCATCACAGCACTTGGCTGCAGAGAAGTAGCTGGAACATCAAGAGTCTGCAATCACCTTTCGTACTCAATGCACATCCTATTTTCACATTTAGTCTTGCTTCATAAAGATAGGAAGACAGTCATAGAATCAGAGAAGGTATTAAGTTGGAAAGGACCTCCACAGGTCATCTAGTTCAATCCCCCCTATAACGAGCAGGGACATCTCTAACTAGAACAGGCTGCTCAGAGGCCACCAAGCCTGACCTTGAATGTCTCCAGGGATGGGGCCTCCACCATCTTTCTAGGCAACCATTCCAGTGATCCACTCCCCCACAGCCTTCTCCCTTCAGGCTGAACAACCCCAACTCTCTGAGCCTGTCTTCATAAGAGAGGTCCTCCAGCCCTCGGATCACTTTCATGGCCCTCTGGAATCACTCCAACACTTAGAATCATAGAATGGCCAGAGTTGGAAGGGACCTTAAAGATCATCTAGTTCCAACCCCCCCTGCATAGGCAGGGACACCATCACTACAGCACTGCTATAAGGTCACCTAGGAGCCTGCTCTTCTCCAAGCTGAACAACCCCAGCTTGCTCAGCCTGTCCTCATAGGGGAGGTGCTCCAGCCCTCTGATCATTTTAGTTGCTCTCCTCTGGACACCTTCCAGGAGCAGGATGTTCTTCTGATGTTGGGGACTCCAGAAGTGACCACAGTGCTCCAGGTGAGGTCTCACCAGGGCAGAGCAGAGGAGCAGAACCACCTCTCTCAATCTGCTGGCCACGCTTCTCTGATGCAGCCCAGGATGTAGCCGGCCTCCTGAGCAGCAACAGCACATTGGTGGCTGTAAACTGGGAGCTGGTACTTTTGCATCTGTTCTAGAGACATGTGCCTCTAGCAAGGACACAGTGGGTGTCTCTCCAAGATACCCCAATGGCCACGATGTGAAGACAGCAATAGTTTTGTAAGCTACCCAAAACACTGCTGCCACAAGATACTGCTGAAAAAAGAACATTTGTAAATACATCACCGGCTTCTCCTGGCTGCACAACACTTCACTGTTAGATGCTGCTCATGAGACTATTACAACGCAAAGCTGCAGAGGCAATTATCAAATTAAATGGACCTAGAGGACAAAACATTTAAAGCTTCAGACTTTAAGCAATGGGACAGAAGAACAAGGGAAAAATCTACAGTCCTGTCCTGTGAGACTGACTCCAGCGCCACAGCAGCTGCGTGGAAGCAAGGGCACCACCCCTTTCATGTCAGTCAATCTCCAGTCTCTACACTTGACACCTCAAAGAAGTTCTTAGAGTTTAATATGCTTCAAAGGAACTGAAAATTCATCCTCCTCTTTATCTCAGATTCCCTCATAATGAGTTTTCTAGCGCTGGCAGACAGGAGGAAGTGATTATCTTAGACAAATTTGTTTGTATCATTTCTTGATCACTAATGATACCAGAACAGAAAATATTTGCCCTCATAAATCACAACTTTTATAGCTATCCTAGCAATGGGTTACAGAACATTAGGATCTCAATCTACAAGCTGCTGATGAAAGATGAACTGTACAGTTAATGATTTAATCAGTATACTGTGTTAATTACAAATGAAACAGAAATCAAGAGGAAAATGAAGTATCGAAATAGCACATGCAGGACCAATCCTGTTCCCTTTACTCACTGTGGCATCCCCATTTAGATTTGGTGGCAACAGCCACGCGAACGAGGCAAGGAGAACTTCATCCTACGTACATTATCTCTCGTAAAGAGTGCTCAGCTGCTGCTGCCTGTAGCAGATTTACAATATTATCTTTACAGAGAAGATGAACGCTATCACAGGAACAATATCAGAAGTTTCTAATGGAACCCTGAACACTTGCAAAAGCCACTTTTTGGAAATGTTCTCATTTGGGATGCCTCATTAATCCCCTTAACCACGGAAGCCACATTTTAATTATAGATAGTATCCAGGCTCTTACATGTCCCAAAACACGACCGTCCCTTAACTGCAAAGAGTCAGCAAAGACTCCAGCTCTGAGGTCCCAGCCGGGGTGAGAAAGCCTTGGGGGAAGCTGACAGAAAGAAGGGACAGTGATTAAGGTGCTGGCCAAAACCCTGGCCAGGTCAGCTCCCCAGATGCTGCTGACATGAGTAAGTCAGACCAGCTTTCCAGGCTTAAGCGTATCTCCCTGCTCCAGGTAAAAGAACATAAACATACCTCGGGCCTTTCCTCGTGGGGCCACCGTTTCTCTCACTGTGCACACAGCTTCAGAACCAGGACAGAAGCAGTTCACATTTCTTGAGTTTGCTCTCTCGCCTCAGACCGGTACCCGGTGCTGTTTGATCACACAGCTGCAACGGCCCCCAGCTTTAAAACCAGCAACTGTGCTCCAGACTCTGTTTTGTTAAAAACATCTGGCACTGTGTTCCAGCAGTTACCCAAGCAAGTAGCAAACTATTCAGAAAAAACAGATCCCAGTGCTGATCAGCATTTAACTGTGCCCCAGGGATCCTTTCCTGCCCATATGTGCGGTGCATGCAAGGAGGCATCCCTTGCTGGTGGCCCTGTTACAAGCTCGTTAAGCCCTGACAGCTTACTGTGAGACCACAGCAGCAATGCAAACACTGCCCCCCAAGAATCTTTGCAACTTTGAAAAGCACACTCAATAGGCCGGGCTGAACAAGCACCCAAAACCCTTCGGGTCACACTCCAGCTGTCATGTGACAGTATCTCCAAGACTCAGATACATAAACAGCAGCCTCTGAACACTCACTTTCCTTCTGCTGTCTATAATCTTCACCTTAAACCGGATCCAAGTGTTTCGAAGGCAATTTGCGTAATTGGAATTTTGCAAAATCTACCCTGAGTTCAGAGGATTTCCCAACACTACCACAAGTGGCACATACTGACACAGATGTGTAAATGAGATGTATGTGTGTGTTTATCTCGCCACAAAGATGTCTTACAAGCAATTAAACCCTTGATAATAAACGGTTCATCAGCCCACACACGATGCAGCCCAAGTGATTGCTCCTGTAGCTTGTAATCATCCTTTGCAATTGCCAGAATTACTAACTCCCTCTGGGCTGATTGGATTTTATCAACAAGAAGCAGAGAAGTAAAAAAGGGGTTGGGGGTGAGGTTCTTTATAGCGTAAGAACGATCGGATCTCACCAGCTGGAAATGAGTGCCCTTCCCCCGATGACCCACTCTCGTGATGACTGAACATCCGTCAGAAAAACTCAACCGGCTTCTGGGACCAGGGTCTGCTCTGAGGCAAAGGTGACACGAAAAGGTTTGCTCACACCCCCACAGAAATAGAACCAGCTGCTTCCCCGTGGGCGCAGCAACGTTCCATGAATCTATACAGGAACTGAAGTAACTCGACCTTTTTAAAATCAAAGCAGATTGAACCTAGTTGCTGCTGTCATCCGGACGTCAGTACATTAATGGATTATATTTGAAATTACTGCTTGCCCTGACAGCAAACCAAGAACATACACACATACTGAATTTGGACTGCGGATGAAAATGTATGTTTAAGTGATGATAGTGAAGCTACCTGTTAAACACAGCATCCTTTTCCCCATTTCTGGTATTTACTCACACAATCAGCTTTGTGGAACCAGGCACCAAAGCAGCCAACAGAGCTATGCCAATTGCTACCCATCAAAAAGAAATCCAATCCACAAAACCAAAAAGCTCCCCAGGACAGTCTTATTCCCACCTCACACGGGTTCTTTTCACTACTTTGAACAGTTCTGTTTCTCGCTGATCTCTACATTTTGTTACTAACACCTGACAGGCTGAAGGGTCACCCCTATTAATTTGATTATTCTGACACCAGACACTCCCTTGCAGTGCAAAGCAGCAGCTACAGAGCACTCAAATTAGAAAGGGGCGCATTAGTCGGGGTCACCCAGTAATCTAGGAGCCAGCTGAGCTGAAATTTCAAGCCACTGACCTGCCTGCTGCGTGGAAGCGCTGCGAAAGGGTGATGGCTGTCTTGACACAAGCAGAAACCTTATGGTAAAAGCACACAGCTGTCTTAAAAGCCTTCCTGCTTCCTGCGCAGAATTACAGGGATCCAAGAAAACGTAGGGGAGAGCGGCTGTTCTAAACAGAAAGCTCGCTGCTTCAGAAGGACCTTTTCCAGCACCGCTCATTCTCTTGAGGCAAGGCGTTTATTAGCATTACAGCGGGCCACTGCTAGCCAAATGAAAGAACAGAACGAGAAAAAATAAGGTGCCCTTGGGACAGGATTTTCCAGGTCCTGCGGGTTCTCTTGGGTTGCCCCAGAAATAACTAGAGCTGCACAGAACATTTCCACTACCATGGGGACACTATGGTCCTCTGGAAAAACAGCGTGTAGGCTTGACAACACCTGGGCTCACTGGAAATGTGTAAGGCATAAGAATAACGGCCGAGGGAAAAGCGAGGCACAAATCAGAAACTGCCCAGAGCCTGCCACTGCAGCCCTCTGCGAGCACAAACTGAAGACAAGCCACAGCGACCTTTCCTGAATCCACTGGACTTCTGCGTTTCCCTTGGAACATCAGACCACAGATTCACAGGACGGCTTGTCCTGGGTCCGGCTGAGCCTTTTGTTCCCCAAGCTAAACAGGCCCCACTCCCTTAGCATCTCCTCACGGGGAACTCTAGCACCCTGGGCTCACCGAGCTGGCTCACTCTCATCCACATCTGCCTTGCTCCACTCTCCACCATCTGCGTCAAGACCACACCTCATTTCTGCAAAACCTCCTCTGAACAGCACGCTCCGCTCCGTTGTGTCCTGCCGGTTGTCAAACCGGCGTGGCAAGGTACTGAAGTGCTCAACTAGCCCGAAGGAGTTTGGATCTGGGGCATTTACTTTCTTCAGAGGTACGTGGCGTAAGCTGTATCCAGCAGAACCTGGAAACTGCTGTTTGAAGTTACATCACTTTCAAAACCACTCCAGCAGCACAGCAGAATCAGGGCACTTTTAAGGGAGTGGGAGGAAGACAGATCCTCTATGAAACAGAAAATATTCTCGCTCTCTCCAAAACTCAAGCACGAGTGAAATATTTAAATTAACTTTTTGAAATTTATAATGCATTTGGAAGAGCAGACTTAAAAGCTAGCACTAAGTGATGAAGGGAGAACGCTGACACTACCTTTCTGGATTTATAATAGCTTTTGAAAACTCAAGCTCAGAGTGATCAGCAAGGAAAAACACAACGTGCTTGGAAGATGGGTCAATTAAAAAACACAAAAGCATTATGGGATTAATGGAGGCAGCCACACGCTGCTCCCTTTTTGGCAGCACTCCAATTCTTTCAGTCAGATTAGGGTCACTCCTAATTGTTTCAAGCACAAAGATGTGTGGTATTTATTTGCTGGATGCCTTCTTTTCTGACTGATGAGCTTGATGAAGATTAGCTGCCAGTAATTTCTGAAATGGCTAATGCAGGATGATTAGCTCGCAGCAGGCTGCAGTTTGCGCTGCCCAGGAGAAGAGTTTACTTGTCTCGTCTGAGCGGAGTGTTACAGAAGACATTACAGACCCAGGAGCAGACAGGGAGCAGAGTTCCTTCACCCAGGTCCTGCAAAACTTGATTCGGCTGTTTTCAAAGTCTGCTTTATAATTAGGACATTAAAAAGACTGATACAGCCTGCGCTGTGTTAGAAAATACTTTAAAAGACAGCAAAAAGTGCTTCCAGAGGAGTTTCCTTAGTCGTGTGGTGGTGTCTCTCAGAATTTTCATCCTCTGCAGCATTATGCTTCATCTTTTTATGACGGTTATGGAGAAAGAACAGTGATGACTCCAATAAGAAAACTGCATCTTTAAGGAGGACTTCAGGTGTGATTTATAGAAGTTTCTGCTAAAAGCAATCTCAGGAAAAACCAGCCAGCAGCCACAAACATGCTAACTAGGGCATCTGACAGAGATCCTAATCATAATGCCATAATAAAGGCAAGTAGGAGAAATTATGAGACTCCACAGCACCACAAGATCCTGATGCCCAGTTTCAGCAGATAAGGGGGAAGTAAACAGGGATTAAGAGGAAGAAGTAGGACTTCTCATTTGAGGCTAAAGAAAGGGCCACAAACCAGCTCCTTTAGGCAAGTCCAAGCATTACTTACAATAACAGGAGCAGTGAAAGAGATCTATAAATTCTTCAAGACAGGTGACTACTGGGGGAGCTAAACAAGCTGAGCACGAAGTTTTAGTTATGGTTCTCTTGTTCCAGCACATCCTGGTCATCATACTGCACTGGAGTGGAAACCTGGTAATATGTCTTTAGAGAAAACTTCTTCCATAAATTTAATCTCAATCCCTATTTTATTATGCACAAAACTTTTGGTGGTTCTTATATAAAACCCATCACACAATACATGTCAACATACAGTGACTCAGTTCATGGGTAGGTGGGGATATGTGACAGGTAAAATTTGTTAATAGGAAACTTAATGAGAATATCAAACAAAATACCTATTAGCATCAGGAAGGATTGAAATACGTTTCACATTCTTACCAAGAAAAAAACCCCAAGCACAATATTTAAAGGGAGATGACGAATGAAGTATTCAAAGTTACTTCACCATAGAAACACGCGATGTCATTGATACACAGGAATATTGTGGTTGCCTTCAGCTGTACCCAGCTACAAGCCTTCAGGCTGCTATAAATAAGGTTTGTTAAAGTTCTTGGATTGGAGGATAAAAAGAACGGAGTTTTTTATCTCAGGAGAAACCACAGTTAAACATTATAATTATTGAGATCAGCTATTTTAATATTGTGTTAATTTTAATGACCTCATTCATCAAAAACCCTTATGAAATGGATGACTAAAGCCTGCATGGAGAGGGTAAAATGTATTCTACTTGAACAACAAAGCATTTCAGGAATTCACAGCTCATGCTTCAAACTCAACACACAAAGTAATCTGACTCATAACTCTCATCTCTCTTCTTCAGATCCAGGGAGATACTAAAAATTGTTGAGCAATGCTGGGAAGAGGTAAGGATTTAATTAGAACCAGACTGTAATCCTTTAACAGAATCTCAAAGCTGGATCAGCGGCACTACGCGGTGCCATCTGACTGAATTCCTTTACTAACTCCTCGCTTCCCTCTCTCAAGTTGTAATATCACTAAATATTAAATCACTCTGAATGTGCACATGCCAAAGCCTTGTCAAGAATCCCAGTACCTCACGCCTCCAATACTGCAGTGTCTCCTGCTTCGGCCTGTTCATGTCCATTCAGTTACTGCTGAAAAAAGGTCGATCACCAGTAAAGAGAGCACAAGTCCCCAAAATGGATAGGAAGAGCAAAAACCAGCATTTATTCTTACTGCCAATGGATTTTCCTGCTTGGAAGATGAGTTTGAGGATGTCATCCCATAGCTATCTACTGCTTGTTGAGGTGGACCTGCCTGACAAAGGTGAGCTGAGGCTGTGACATCCCGAGGAAACAACAAGGCGCTCTGGACCTCGCCTGCGAGTATAACTTTGAAGAGAAAGGAGAGGAAGTCAAACAACAAAATGCTCTTAAGCAAAAGAACCAAATGCTGAAGAGACTGAGTGAGAGCTTGATACAGCAGTCCTGACCTACAATACAGTGGAAAGAAATTAAAGTTATGGACTGCAAAACTGTCTTTTTTTTTTTTTCCTGCTTTCTATTCTGCAGTTTTCAAGGTCATTCACAGCCTCTTCTCAGTCTCATTCTGTACTGACAGATCAAGCAAACACAATGCTCCACCTCCCAATCTCACTTACAGGACTTTCAAACCAAGATACTTTTCCACCTGTTCAGCTCCTGCAAACTTCTCCTAAATACTCCATGCCCTGGTACTTGGAAATAACCTGGAAATAGCTGTACAGCTTACAGCTGGAAAAAATCATGCCTATAAAAATGTTGATGTCTCCATAGCGAACAGCTGCTGCCTGTACTGCACGATGGGCAGTTCTAATCACAAGGATGGCAGCTACACTACTGAGGGAGGGGTTGATCGTGTCAACGGACCCTTCAGCACAGGCTTACCTCAACAAGTTTGGCTTCTGCTTTGGAGCTGGCACAGGCACCCAACTCTCACTGGTCTCAGGTTTAGCCGAATCGAGCAGAAATCCTTACATTTAAAACACAAGAACAAAAGTACAAAGTCGGCCTGACAAAGGGACTTTCTGCCCCCAGAATCTGTGGGAAGTTGTATGACGATGAGTGGAAAAACAGAATGATAGCTGAAAACACAAGTGGAGAGCCTGCTCTTCTCCTTGAAACGTTTTGGTGGCTCGTGGTATCACAGTAATCAAGTAGAAAAGGATCTGTACAGATTTCCAGAAACCCATCCTGTTCTGGCTAGTTGTGTCAGCCTGGAGTAGCCAATTAGCATAACTAACCTAAACCTCTGATCACTTAAAGGAAGATGTTCCTGGATGCACGATGAAATGTTATGAAGGCGACTTTGGGAAGCCAATACAGAGTAGCTAGTAAGGAAGAGTACTTCTGAGCCCCGTTTCCTCGCCTCTTGCTGTCTTAAAGCAGGCCTGAGCTACTGAGGGAGAGCGCACTGCCTTAGCCCAGCTCTCTGCTGCACGTACAGTGCTGCGGGTGCTGGAGGCCTTTTGCCAAGGGCTGTGCTCATAATCTGTACTTCAGTATCACAAGGTCATTACCAAGCTGAGAGAAGTGGCCGACACCCCAGCAGGCTGGGCTGCTGTTCAGTGAGACCTGGACAGGCTGGAGAGCTGAGCAGACAGAAATTGAATGAACTGTAACAAAGGCAAGTGTAGAGTCTTGCATCTGGGCAACCCCAGGGACCACTACAGGTTGGGGACAGACCCATTGGAGAGCAGTGTAGGAGAAAGGGACTTGGGGGTCCTGGTGGACAGCAGGATGACTATGAGCCAGCAATGTGCTCTTGTGGCCAACAAGGCCAACAGTATCCTTGTGTGGATCAGAAGCGGGGTGGTTAGTAGACCCAGAGAGGATCTCCTCCCCCTCTACTCTGCCCTGGTGAGACCACATCTGGAAAACTGTGTCCAGTTCTGGGCTCTTCAGTTCAAGAGGGACACAGAACTGCTGGACAGAGTCCGCTGCTGAGCTACAAATATGATGAAGGGAGTGGAACATCTCTCTGATGAGGAAAAGCTGAGGGAGCTGGGGCTCTGGAGCTTGGAGGAGACTGAGGGGTGACCTCATTCATGTTATGTGAAAGGTGGGTGTCAGGAGAGTGGAGCCAGGCTCTTCTCAGTGGCATCTAACGACAGGACAAGGGGCCATAGGTGTAAGTTGGAAGAGAGGAGGTTCCACATCAATATGAGAAGGAACTTCGTCCCAGTGAGGGTGAGAGAGCACTGGAAGGGGCTGCCCAGGGAGGTTGTGGAGTCTCCTTGTTTGGAGATGTTTAAAACCCACCTGGACATGTTTTTGCGTGACTTGGTCTGGGTGATGCTGCTGTGTTGGGGGGATTGGACTAGATGATCTTTCGAGGTCCCTTCCAACCCCTGATGTTCTGTGATTCAGCAAAAGCAACAGCTGAGAATCCAACTTAATCCCTTTAGTATTTTCTACTCTCTCAGCAAAAGGACAGTTATGTAAGTTACACTGACACTGTAAGATTTTTTAAACGATCGCATATATTTCTTAAGAATACATTACAATGAATTTTAATTGATTAAAAGCTGCACTACTGGAAACCTTCTGTTCGGTCTCAGGACGGGTACTGATGATGGAACACTGCCTGCTTCCACTGCAGCTCTTCAGCTCCCGTTTGCACAGAACAATCACGGGATTTTGACTTAAAACTGCTAATTCAATCCCTTGCTCTCCGCTCACAGTGCCAGCAAACGGGACGCGCGTCAACTCCGAACTGGGCTGAAATTACAATTGCGTTGCCATGTGAGACAACGCAGCGTCAAGGCCAGCCAGCTTGTTATATCTGTCAAGAGCTGGAGCACCTGTCCTATGAAGACAGGTTGAGCAAACTGAGCTTGTTCTGCCTGCAGAAGAGAAGGTTCTGGGAGGACCTCTAACAGCCTCCCAGCACCTGAAAGGGGGCCCACAAGATGGAGGAGGACTCTTCATCAGAGAGCACAGTTACTAGGACAAAGGGTGATGGACTCAAGCTGAAAGAGGGCAGATGTAGATTAGCTCTAAGGAAGTTGCTCTTCACTGTGAGAAACGCGAGACACTGCAACAGGTTGCCCAGAGAAACTGTGGATGTCTCCTCCATGAAAGCATTTGGGGCCAGGCTGGATGTGGCTCTGGGTAACCTCGTCAGGAGAGGTGACCCTGTCCATGGCAGGGGGTTGGAACTCGATGACACTGGGACGTCCCTTCCAGTGTAAGCCATCCTATGCCTCAGTAAACCTTCAGATCATTAAAATGAGGTTTTATACCACTGGAATGAACAGATAAAGAAAAACATAAATGGACTCGAGGAGTGAATTTCCTGTTAGGCAGCAAGTTCTCTCACCTCCAGGGCAACTACCTGGCAAAACACACAAAATAGTCTTAGACACAGGTTTGCTGGTGTCTTATTGCATTCCCACACAGACCAGGGTATTGTCTCATCCAGGAGATAAGCCCCAAAGACATTTGATCAAAAACTCTGATAGAAGTATTTAGTCTAGACACACACAACAGCTACACAACAGCCTTCTGGGTGACCAAGTTCAATGACTGCAATGAGATGTGCCACTAGCTGCCACAGAACAGACAGAATACGTGACACTTATTCAGACTAAACCCCAGCTGTTTCAGTCAGGGGGAACGTCCCAGCATGCGACATCAACACATCAGTCTGTAATTTGAGAAGTTCACTAAAATCTGAAAATGTTCTCTTTACACCAAGTCTCCTAAAACCTTGGCTCATCACTCTGGACGTGGCAAACAACGCGATCTGAAGTTTGGTAGAATCATGAAGACACTTAAACATACGATACACTTTACAGTCGAACGTCCAGGGGCTCAGCAGGCACAGCTGCTCCAGTAACACTGGATTCACTGCCAGCCGTTACTCAGGATGCTCGAGACTGACTTGTCTCTAAAACTTAACTCTGGGGCTAAATAATTGCCTCTCCCCACGTTGTGATACCCCCAACCATGAAAGAAGCTGTCTCCAGGCATACAGCTAGGTCCCTGCTCCCAAGGAGGAAGGGACTTTCTGATTGCCAGGACTTTCATTTCAGGAGAGGTCCCACACCACAGAAACAGCCCTGCGGCAACGGGACCAGAGTTTGCTACACGACTGACACGGGCAAACAAGTCGCGTGACACTCTGAAACGGGCTAACCCTTTGCCTAGAGGAGACCGGGCATCCCACTGCTCAGGACACGGCTTGGAGAAGCGTTCCAGGAGAGCTGTGTTGGCATTAAGCTGGAAGGTCTGCCAGACTCCAAACACCTGCTTAACTCCTTGCATACAGCTTGTCTAGTTTTTCTGTGATGGAAAGGATCTGTCTGACTTTTTGGAGCATTACGATGAATGAAAGGGAGAGATGTGTGGGAAGGAGGAGAGGCTCACGTTGGCATGTGTTGCCAGGGGCTGGTTTAGATTTGAAAGGCTCACAGTGCTACCATTTTTCCTCTTAAATGGAGCTGCTTTATTCCAGACCCTGAAAAGAGCTTAAATCAGAAGATGACATTTCTCTAGGCTAATGCGCTAACCTTCAAAGTATTCGTTTTCTGAAGTTAAGCACAAGCTCCCTTCTTACGGCTGAAATGAGTATGCCTTGAGGTCCATCCCGAGCTAGACGCCCAACAAATTCACTGCTGTCAGACAGGCATGAGCCACACACAGCCCTGGCATTCCAGAGGAAACAAACTCTTCTACAGTTCCCAGGACAATCAAGAGGCTAGACGCTGAGTCACACAGCTAGTCCTGCTGACTTCAGGGAGGGCATCTTTTCAGAGCTTCCCAACCTAAGAACACTTTCTTGAGCCCAGGTTTTGTCCCACTCTGAATTTAGGAGGCAGACAATATCCATGTTTTTCTACACATGTAGTTATGTTCTCAATGCTTATTTTAAATCAAGACAATGATTTTTGGAACATAAATGCTGATGTTTTACTGGTCCACAGAAAGATCTGGATGGAAAACATAGTCAGCACGGCAGCAGCAGAAGAACTAGTTGTGCTGTTGGCATGACTTTTACGCTAGCTTTGAGGGAGCAGCTCACCTTTTCCTTCACTGTGCTGATGAGGCACCGGGGTATTATAAGAAATCCCACATTTGATGCCAGCAGAGCAATTCAATTTTCAAAAGCTAGAACACTTTGGCTAATTAGAGTGGCTCAGACACTTTGATCAAAGATAGATTAATTTTTTGTATGAGATCCTGCTCTTAGTTAACTTCCTAAATTCCCTAACACTTTCTAATCTCACATGAGAGGGAGGAGGGTTAAGATGAAAGAAGATTTTTAATCAACCTGCGGTAAATTTAAGAATAGTTTGCTAAATGTTTGGCTTTATAAGAATATAGTATGATTTGGTCTTATTAACACCTTGTTTGATTTATAACCACAATTGATTAGCCCACTGCATGGCACAGAGAATAAAGGGTGCTTTATAGCTCACTCCACACTTGTTGTTTTCTTGCTGCAGTGCTGAGGCTAGAGACCACAGCAGTGCTGTGAGCAAGATCAATAGCACCTCTGGCAGTCAATACAGTCCAGCCACATTCCACACTGGAGGAACACTACATGTAGTGAGGGAAGTCTGCAGCTGAGGAAGCTTCCAGCTGCACAGGCTGGAGCTCCTACGCTCTGCATGTCAATGCCCTCGCTGGCCTTTTCAAGGCTTCTCTGCTGTTGGCACTGTTCACTTCTATGAGCCACTTCCACGTGAAACTGCTCAGGAAAGGCTGAGGAGTTTCACGGAAGAAGTGCGTTAATGCGACCTCACTCCGCAACCGTGCTGGATCAGAAATAGATCCTGTCGTCTTCTGGGATAATGAAAAGAAAATGAAAATACTAGCGATTGGTTATAAATTTAGCAAAAAGCTTAAAACTGGAAGTTTGATGAACATTCCTTTTCCCATCTGCATGCTTGGTGAGTTCCGAGAGAACTCTGGTCCACGTGTCTGCTGGTCCCATCAATCAGCTCTCACTGATTGCTACCAAGGGAAACAGCCTTAACTGAATCAATCCTGTACCGCTGTATTAAAAATTAGAACTAGAGGTCCACTTAGAGACACAAAAAGTAAATCATGTAAACACATAAAACCGGTAAGAACTCACAGGAGAGCTTCAGACAGTACAGCTGCTCCTCAGAGATCCCAGATGTGTCTCTTTTTCATTTAGTCAACCTCTACCAGCAGAAGACAGAGATCCAATACTTCTGAGCATGACATTACTTTTGGAGTGAAGGGCTTCACAGTGGTCCGAGTCCTTCAGCCATCTAATACTACTCATGGGACACAAGCACTAGTTACTGACAAAGGCAGATCCGTCCAGGAAATCTCGCCACTGCCAGAACAGATGTGACAACCCCATTGACAAATTCCAGGTCCCTGAACAAACACAGTGAGAAGGAACATGACATAATCAATGCTTTCAGATGTTTAAATACAAAACAGTGATTTGCAGCTCCTCAGGAAAAGGATTTTTTCTACCTGGAGTTTTTTTACCTGCTGGACACCCATAGTGGCAGAAGTAGGCAGACAGATCTGAACACAATGCAGTGGGTGCCACTGCAGTAGCTACTTGGATACAGAAGACAACTGACAGGTAAAGATACTTGCAAGCAGCAGTTACCTCAGGCAGCGGCAAAGAGGCTGGGGCACGAGACAGGAATGAGAACTAGCAGAAACCCAGCTCTCATCTCTCAACCAATGGGTAAGATAATTTTGATTCACTTTTACCCCTTCGTCTAGCAGACTCCAGTTACTCACACACTACAATCTCCGCACTTCCTGTTTCTCCACTTGGATGTCAGAGCCATGAAGTATGTCATTTTTCCCCTCTAGCACTGGGACTCCTGTATGTTCTTACCTCAGTGTATTGCCATGCAGCAAGGACCAGTTAGGTTTTGCCATCAGAGGCATCAGGCCTAATCCCACATACTGCTGCACGGCTGAGCAGGGAGCTACACAGCAGGAGCGCACCAACTGAGCACATTTCACTGCACTCTAAGTAAATGGGTCATCAGCACACCCAGCCATTATTACCACAGGATTTAATAACGCAGCTTGCTATGACTTTCATTGTCGTGCCTTTAGCATCAAGTAGTTTACCTCGTCTAAACCAGGCACAAATGAGTCTTCTGAGGTTAAGAACCACAGAATAACAGAATTACAGACTAGCTGAGGTTGGCAGCGGCTTCTGGAAGCTCGTTTTGTCCAATCTGTTTAAAATATTCAAGCAGGACCACCTGTTGCCAGTTGCCAAGGATCTTGTGCAGACAGCTTTTGAATTTCTCCAAGGAAGAAGATTCCACAATCTCCCTGGGCAATTTGTGCCAGTTCCTAGCGACCCTCAGAGCAAACAACTTTTCCCTCATGCTGATCTTTTTGTACTTTCTTTAAGAGTACAAACCTCTTAAGAGACTTCCATTAAATGGGACCGTGCTGCACCACTGGTCAGGCCACATCTCAAACACCATCTTCACTTTGGGGCACATCAATACAAGAAAGACATCGAAGTGCTGCAGTGCTCCTCAATGGCAACAAGGACGGTGAAGGGCTTGGTATTTCAGCTTCCCAGAGTCAGAGTTGTCCAGCAGCAACCCTGCAGTAAGCAGCTCATCACACAGCTGTTCTCCCACACACAGAACCACACTTCTTGCAACTTTCTGCACGACAGCTGCTCCCTGCAGACCACACTGTCAGCCAGCCTGTGCTCACAGACCCTTTGGGTTCTGAGCAGCAGCAGCAGCGATTCAATCAGCATTCGCAGGGGTCACTATGGCTTGGAACACCCGAGATTTCAAATCCCAGCACTAGCTAAACACAGCTGACAGCCACAGTGTCTGGCAGCGCCCAGGAATGCACGAAGTTGATGCAAAAGTAATTTTATTCCGTTCTGTCAGCCATACTAATCGTCTCTTTCTAGTTGTAGCACAGTGCCACAGGCTGCTTTTCAAAGCCTACGCTGACAAAACAGCGACAAGACACTTGGTACAGAGCTCCCCAGAGCCCTGCCACTCCTCTCCTCCGGCTGCAGGAAAGCTGCAAGACAGACTAAGCAGGGCAAACTGCATCAACGACGATGATGCCAATGTAGGCTGTGCCTAGAATACAGCAACAGTCATACATCAGAACACTGAGCTATGGCACCAAGAAAACGAATGACAGACTAAAAAGTTGTACTTGAGTCATGATGAACACATGTAATGCAGCATTTCTCATTCGCAGCACTGAATTACCGAATGCAAACACGTTCATTTCTTTCCTGCTCCCGGTCAAGTCAATGAGAAAGTTCAATGTGGGCTCTGCAGCTCCTCTTCTCCTTAACACACACCACTCAGGTCAGCTCCTTCCTCCTGCTTCTGTCTCAGCCACACTTTCCCCCTCCAATATAAAACAACCAACAAGGAAACCAAGTTTGAACTCTAGAGGCCTGAAGTTAAAATGAGTGCATGAGTCAATTCTCTGGAACACAGAAGAAACAGATATTGGTCTGCTTACACAGCCCGTAATACTTTTGCCTTTCCCTGGAGATAACGCTGGAAAAGAACTCCTTGTTTATTAAGCCCAGTACCCCTTCATATTGCAGGCAACAACGCCGCACACTCTCCTTCATAAACTCATTGTGGGCAACAATAACATTCATTAGATTTTGTCTCTGCTTTTCTTATCTGCCTATTGCAGAACAACACACCGTCACAGCAAGAAGCCGCAATTTCTGCTTCAGATTTATTTATAACCAGCTTATGATTTTACTTTGGTTATCTTCTAGCTCACACGCACCATTTCACCCACTTGTATTTAATTTCTTCATACATTTAGAGATTACAAGTCATAATTTTATACCTTCTTTTCAGCCTGGCTTTCCCCTCCTGATTAACTTAGCGGTTTGCACTTCCGACCGCTGATCAGGACGGTTTAGAGTATCCGAGATTCAGGGTCTTTTGTAAAGCACTAATTTCTCCCCCATGCAACAGCTCCTCAAATCACATAAGGCCCTTCTGTACTTCTCTATCACACAGCAGCTAACAGTCTGGTTCTGATGAGCAAGACACCTCTGCACGGCGGTGGGTTTTAGACTCCTGATTATAATTGCCGAGTCCCTAACTTCAGCAGAGTTCCCTGCTCTCACACGCTGCATTCTTACACTCTCACTCTATTTTTATCATTACATCCCTCAATGACATCCATTCTTTCCTGCTTAATACGGTGCTGCTTCTCCAAACCGGTGTCATCTTCAAGTCTGAGTTATAAGCAAAATAATTAGCACTTTTCTACTTGCTGCGCCAAGATGACAAGTCCCCCGGGAATTCTAACTGCGCCCATTTGGCCCTTTCTCCCGCAGTGCAAACCACTGTTAGACAGTGTTTGCTGCTGCTACTGATCTTTGGGTTTTTGCATAAAGATGAGCGCAGGTCACTTGCTCTGCACCCGACCCAATGCCTTTCTATCTGGCATCAACTTCCTGAAAGCCAGACGGATTAAATTCTTTCTCAGTCATCTTCTCAAAAATACCACCTTAAAATCACCTGGTTTATGGCTGGTGAAGCAACAGCATATCTCACTTCCATTAACACCATTGCTTACGTACTCTTATTGTTAAAAAATACTCTAAAAACTTACCTTTTACTGAGACTCAGAACTCACAATGTCCAATTCACTATCCTCTGCTCCTGAGTTCCTCAAAGCTTCAGACACTCTAACACAAAATCTACCTTTTTCTATTCCAGTTTAATATAAGTAGACTCTAGAGAGATTTCCTGATCTATTTTATCTTTACTAATAAGCAGTTCTGCAATATCCTCATTAATAACCAAGAGAATGTCATATTCAACAAAGGAGCTAACCCTAACCCTCATGTAAGAAAACCAAGTCATTTTTTCAAGCACAGAAACTCTGTTTCAGAAACAAGAATTTAAGCAGCTAACTCCCATGAAGTACCAGTCTGATTACTTCTGTATGACCCAAAATGAAAAGACAAAAAGAGCTTCTAATTGAGACCTTTAAGTTAAACACCTATTCCCCCTATCACTGGAGAATGCAACAGAAATTTTAATTGGGAATTTTCATTTATTTTTTCCAAAAGATTTTTTTACCTTTTAGAAAATACTAATTATTCAATATTTATTTGCAACTACAATAAGAGAGATCCTCCCAATATGATTTTGTTCCTATTGAGACATTTCCTTTTGTTGAACTGTCCTAAACATTATCCCTTGAGTTCCCTCACTGGTTCAGTTCACAGTTCCATATGAAACTACTGCTGTCCCAAGAGAGCAGTCAAGATTTGGAAAACTTGTAGAGGAGTGATTCCTAAAAATGTGTCTCAAAGTGTGTACAACTTACTCCTTTCCAGGCTCCCTGGTTGGCATTTGGCTAAACAAACTGTCATTTCTAAAAGGCATTAACAGAGCTGACCTGACTCAGCTTCAATTTCTGCAAAAGAACCTGCAGAAAGGTCTATGAGTAAAAAAGATTCATGAGGAAAAGATGGGACAGGGAAGATGTATGGGGAAAAGACTGGGATTGGGCCACTGTTTTAGAACACACGCACCTCATGATCTCAGCAACGGCCCTTGAAGCATGATCAGTCTTCCTCAATCGTTGCTGGAAGTACAGTTGCTGACTCGAGAAAACTTGCCAATCCATCCATGATTGCTGTTTATTTTTGAAAGCACTAAACTTACTAAAAAAAGTCCTAAATACTTGAATTTAAGGATAGACAACGATGATGAAGTCACACTTTACCAATTCATGGCACACTGTTCTTAAATTAACACTCTGACCCACTTCAGAGTTGTGTGTTTGGGTTTTTGTAGGGAGTCTTCTTCCTCTGAAGAACTTCAGGCCAGAAGCAAGTGTGGTTCTCTCCTACTACAGAGATTATGAGCAATAATACAAACCTCAGTGGAAGGACTTAAGAGGACCACTTGTCTCTCTCTCATATACCCTGCACTCTGTTCTGGCTTAGAAAGGGCGATAGGGAAAATGAGGTCCTGAATAGGTCATGAAGTTGCAGAAGACAATGAATCAAAGCAATCAAAAGGATTTATTACACTGGCTTGGGAACTGCAGCTTCCTATACTATAAAACAACTGTGTTCACAAAAGTGGACTTTTTTTCTATAAACAAGAAAAACCTCTTTCTCTGCCCTTTCAAAAAAATCAGTTTTGATCAAATTAAAAACTACATGGTCTGTAAGCTTAGATGAGAAAGCAAATTCATCTTGTCCCAGGGGAATTACAGAAAGCTGACTCTATCTTTACATTCCAACCACAACCCTGCACACAATTCTCCTTCTTCTTATCTCTCGCCTTAAGAGATGTAAGAGTATATGACAGATGGTAATCAAACTGTTGATTAATGCTATCAGAAGATGCTAAGACACGATGATAATGAGGATTTAAGAGACACAGAACTGCTACCAGGCAGCACCTGAGTCACTAGTAAAGCAAAGATGGAAAGCAAAAAACGAAGTAGCACAGCAACACGTAGTTCCAAGCCTCAGTCTCTAACATTTGCACTAGGTTGTACCAGAAATTGGACTCAGTCTTTGGAACAGACCCAAACCTTGTAAAAGGCAAACACCATATGAATGTCACAACTTGTATGAACCTCCAGCATGTGAACTTACTCAGCACTGTCCACAGGCTTTCTATAGTTCTGCTTTCAGCTGCATAATCCAACACATACCTTTCTATTTACTGTACTGCAAAAACACGACAACAGAAGCGAAGGAAAGAGACATGAAGGTAAAGTAGAAGGGCAAGAGCATAAAACTTTAACTGAAATCCCACGCACGATCTCATGAAATCTGCACAGATCCAACTTTTCCCCAAGTTTACATTTTTGCCCTCTCACCAGAGGTGACAAGTGTTTCGTGCAAACAGAGTGAGTGCACTCTGTTGTTATGAGGGGAGCTGTAACACATGTGTTGTCAATTCTGCAACAAACATCTAATGACTAACCATAAACCTTATGTCAGACTGAAGGAATGTTCCCCATCCAACCATTTAGCAGCAGTGACAGTGCATCTGTTGTGCAGTAGGACTTCCATGAATCAAGAGCTTAACTTTAAATGAAGTGATGGAACAGTAGCACAATTAACTCGGATGTCAAAGGCACAGTGCTACGTTTACGGTCTGCACTGTTTATCCGGAATTATTTTAGATGAGCACCGGGGCACAACGGTGTGAAAGCCAGGGAGCATCTGGAACTGAACATCAGGTTTTATGCTTCCAAGTCAGAAGAGTAACAACATTTCAGACATAATAATCTTGAGGAAATAAAAGGAAGTTATCATTAACCCACATGATCCCAATACGCACTGCTGGGTGATAACGCAGAAATGATAAGGACTGGGTTTTTTCCATCGCGTCTCTGCTCGCAAGGCACACCAGTCTTTCTGCAATAGCACAACGCTGGGTACAGGTATTGTAGTCCCAGTGGGGAGACAGTACCACCACCTGACCAAAAATGTTGAAACTACTTAAACTGCAGTGTGCAGAGACTTTCCAGAGCGCAGGAAGCCCTCCCTTTCGCCTCTTCTCACTTTACTGATTAAGCCACAGGCAGATTTTCTATTGACTTAAGCAGAGGAAAAAAAACTCACATGGTTTTCCAAATAAAAGCAGAAAACAGTGTTTATGAAGTACTCTTGGAAATTCAATCTATTTGCTAACACTGAACCACTGTATTGTCGGCAGGGATGTGCCATGAACTAGAATAAACTGCAAACACTAATGCCCTTTTGGCTCCACTATGCTGATACCCTTCTCATTTGTTCCACCATTGCCCCTGCTCTTACAGACTTGCACTTGTATGTGAAAGCAGTGTGCATGGACTGGCCCTGTGTAGCTGCACATCCTAGCACCCAGAGTGATGTACATGGAAGCCAGAAGCATGGCTGCTATTGCTAACAAACATACTGCAGGACTGCAGCAGGACCCACATGCACCTACCTGTCAGAAGATCCCATGAAGTACAGCGCTCCTTGCCCAGTTCAGACTCTGCACTCTCATCACCCGCAGCGCACTGGACCTGGTGACAGCACATCAAAAGCTTTTGGACTTGATGGAAGTTTTGCTGGAAAATGCAGCAAGCACATAACCAAATGCAGGTCGTATGTTTTAGATGCCAATCAGCTCCACAATATAACAAACCTTTATAGTACTGCAAAACATGGTAGAAGCAGTTGTACAGGGCTCCTTTGTACCAAGCTCTAAACCTACAAAAATCAATTTTTGCCCCAGGCAGCTTCTACCAACTTTATTGAGTCACCCTCTGGAAGCAGGAAGAGCAAAGAAGTGAAAGAACCTATGCTGGGTGCCCAGGAGATCAACAGAAGAGCCAGAATATATAAGTGCTGAGCTCTCTTTACATTTGGATGCTGCAGGAGGAGGAGAGTATTTAATTTAGGTTTTTAGCCTAAAGTATTAAATAATAAAAAGTAATTAACTTGAATCTCTCTACAAATATTAGCAAGTGAAATGAATGTTTGCGCTACTTAGCTGATCTAGTGCCTGACACTGCTTTCCGACTTTTAATATCAATAGAAAAAAATCACACGCAGCCAAAGTCCAGTTCAGAAGCTAAGTGAACGGGAAACTTCTCACTGACCTCAGCAGGTGTCAGGATACTTTGGTAACTTGTAGCTGAACACTGGATACTGCGTTCCCAGATATTTTTTTAAAGTGAAAAAGCTCCTGAACTAGAAGAAACTAAAAATGGGAACACATACCATTCACTTCAGTGACCATTCAACTACAGACTGTAAATGGTGTCTCCTAACAATGCACTCCTGTACTCCCGTAAGTCTGAGGAAGCCTGAAGAAGAGAAAGAGGAGGCATAAGGCATAGAGTAATAATGTCCTCCCTCTGCAGAGAGTTGGAAGGGTGCCTGTTCCTTAGCTTTTGGTGTGGTTTTGTGGTTGTTACATATTCTGCTGCTTAATAGATTTACCCTGACAAAGACAGTACAAACTTTCCTGAGACAGCCTAGGTCTTGTGGCCCCTAGATGATCAACCTGTTCTCTTCCTTACAGCAGTGGCAAGAACAAAAAGCAAGCCCTAGCTCACTGATGGCTGGTGCAAGGGGTTCACCCATCCCGGAGTAACCACTGGAGGTTCTTCCTGCAAGGATTCATAATGTTGTTGCTGAGCTCCTCTTTATTACTCTCTGGATTTGCACATTTCAGTTGCTACTAGAAAACAATAGTTCCCATTACATGTGCTGTAGGCAATGTCAGAATGTCCTCACCCGACCGGCTCATAAGCCTCGTGCACATCACCGTCAGTCATGCCACGGGCAGATCACTAAGGCAAGACAGCCTGCACTGTTCTTACAGCTGCATGACTGCACTAAAAATGCCACGCGGGTGCCTGCAGTGAAGTGTCTGCCACAGCTGACAAATTCACAGACTCTGTGCTGTCCAGTTTTCACTGTGGTGTAATGAAATGCTATTGGCAGGTGCAGATACAAGAAGTGAGCAAGGTTCTGCTTCAAAGCTCTACCCTTTGAATTCCTTGCATTAACAACTACACCGAGAATGCAAAGTAACCAGTAGGGTAGAGCTTTAATGACATTCAGAGCAAAATACTACTGATGTGTGTAAAACCAGGCTCTGACATATCCTGCAGAATAAGCTCTTCAGCCCAAGGCAATTACTGCACAGTGTATGTTTGGTGACTGGGGATTACAACTGACCTGCCATCTGGCACTAAAGGAAACAGTCACACTTCCACCAGTGAGCAGGCACCAGGAAGCTAGTGGTTGCTTTGCCAGACAATATGTGCTTGAATGAACTATGTACAGCCTCATTAACTGCATATTTTAACTCCACAGGACTGTAATAGTTTGTCATTACAATGTGTATGAAGCTGAAGTACGTATCAGCATAACAGAAAAGAGATGGGAAGCCCAAACTGAGGGACTTGCTCATTTCTGTCATGAAAAGGTAGGGTCTTGCCAGTCTCAAGCTCAGTCCAATACACACGTAGCACCCTGAACTTCCAAACAGAAAGTTGTACATTAGACGGATGGCAGAACAGTCAACGAGCCATAACGCTGGGAAAAGCTGTTCTCAAGGACATGGCCTTATCGACAGAACAAAGCCACCAGAAGTGCAAGGCCTACCTGTAGAAGTACTGGTATTATCTCCTGGGCATCTGTGCTATAGTTTTGTAGCTCTTCTAGCGCTTCACCTGACCATCACTGCACTTTGTCGCTCAAAGAAAGGATCTACTGGATCCAGCTCTGAATTCAGTTTCAAATAGATGCATCTTCCCCTCCTCAGATGCCAGGTAGGAAATGACTTAGTATCAGTCCAGACTTAAGCACTGATGTTCTCAGCAACACACACCACTCCAGCACTGCCACTGAAATTTCAGCAAAGGTTCCTGAGAACACGCCATGCTTTTCCCTGCTATTCTGATCAGAAGTTACCAGCTGCAAAGCCTTTTTAAAAAATTTCTATTAATACAAATATTGGCAGATAAATTTCTGCCAAGAGAGTGAAGAACCAGATTATTCACTCAAAAAAATTCAATCAAATTATGACAGAAAATTTTCCTTGAGTCTTGCCGCGATCTGCCAAATACACAGATCAGAAACACACTCCATTCCGTGCTGTCCCAGAGTTAAAATGTTTGCCTCTAAACAGATGTTTATTTCACTATATATTAAGAGAGAAGAGATGCTTCCAGTTTGGTAACTGAATGCCCTTCTCCTTTTAAAAAAATTCAGTATTTATTCCTGAGACAATACAAAAGAGATTAAGAAAAAGCTCCTACAGGCAAGTTTCCTACTTACCATTGGTGTTATAAGGAAGACACAAACATATCTCTTTGCCAAAATTATATCCAAAGTAACTCTGCACAGAAAGCTACCAAAGAAGAAAATAGAGCTGGGAGGATTACACTCTCTCGGGACAGCAACCCTGTAGTGTGAAGTAATCACAGCTGCTTTACATTTGCTTTGCTTCTGCAAACAACAACGTGGAAACGAACTGGCAAAAAGGTCACTGTGAATAATATCCTTTTCAAATACCTCACAGAAACAGAAATAGTTATTTTTCCTTTAAAACTTTTTAATGTAACACAAGTTTCCAAGATAATAAAGAAAAGCCTGTACAAACATGATAAATCAGTACCTGCAGCAGAACTGATCGATACAAGAGATAAAGAGGCACATTATTAGGAAAAAAAAGCTACAGTTGAAGTGATGTACCTGGGTGGTAAGATATATGTAGATACAATAGAACTGGTAATTGTAGAGAGGACCATATCACATGCATCCACTTGGAGTGAAAATGCTGAACACCAACAAACGCTTCGTGCTAGTGCTACCTGCACACTCCAACACCTGGCGAATGCACACTATGTCTACATGTTAGCACCGCAAGGCTAACCAGTACTAATGGGATCACACAAATTAGACACATTAATCGCACTGAACAGGGAACAACTGGTCATTTCTTCATGCTAACACACAGGTCTACCTTTGAAAGCAGCACTAATGATAAACTCTCCAGAGTCTCCAGTTAACACTGATGAATCTTAAACAACTAACCATCCAGGACTTGCAGACCTTTTTAGGAACAGGCTCCTCCTCTTCACACAGTTTTGAGACACTCGTGCCTCTTCAAGAGCGCTGTGAGATTAGAAATCACCACAGCACGCAGCTTCAACAGCACTGTGAGCATTAAAGAACTGAAGAGCAGCACCAGACACTGGTTCCACTGAATGAGGGTGTTCCTGGCCACATGTGCTCTGTACACCAGCGTGTTCAACTACGCAAAGTGCCACTTTATCTATCCATTGTCTGAAGTCACGGCCTCACGTTCCTTGTATTAAAACTATCTCAGTTCTGCACCGGGTCTTGTGAGAAAATCGGGGATAACTACTTTTGGATTTGGTTAAGGAGTTCACAGTACCTACAGCTGGATGTTATTTGAACAGCTTTTTATTCTGTTCCTCAGCAATTATAAGCACTTAGGTGTTGATTATAATTTACTTCTGGGGTAATTTTATAACTAGGCCAAATTTGATTAATCTCCTCCATCAGCATTAAGAGACTAAAATTAGCCATCATTAGCTCACTTCTGCTTTAGACATAAAGAAGAAAGTCACCAATAAGACTATTTACAAACTGTCAAATGGCAGTCTCCATTAGAGCCCCCTTGCTGTTCCCACAGAGGCATGTGAGCCCAAACCAACCGCCCTTGCTGTGCCTGGTGTTCAAAGACATCAGCAGCAGCAGGCTTATTGCTCTACATGCCCCTCACTCCTGTCAAGGGAGGTTTCGAGCAAATCTTTACAGAGTGACTTTATGAAAAGAGGAAAAAAAATACCTACCTGAACAAGATAAGCAACCCTAAAAATAAGGAGAGCATATGGTGCCTAGCTGGCTTTGATGTGCTGTACTCAGAATTTAATGTGCCTAAACATAAGCCCATGGGCCTGGATGATACCATGTATGTATTTTGGGATGTCTGCGTTAACATCTTTCGAGGTCCCTTCAATCCCTAATGTTCTGTGATTCTGTGATTTGGGGGAAAAAAACATAGTGACAGTCCAAGAATGCTTTTTTCCCTGAGAACTAACAGAAAAGACACATTTTAAACACCCATAAAAATTTATCTATAGCACTACATGTGTTTTGAGCCCATGTCATATTTTATAGACTCTTCCAAGATCATTAAGTTCAATCACCAACCCCACACCACCAACCCCACTAGACTGTGAGCTCAAGCACCAGGCCTCCTTGTGTTTTGGAACACCTCCAGGGATGACAACTCCACCAAAGATTAAGAATCCTTTGCACCTTACCCTCAACCAGGCTGCTTTTACACCAGTGATCTCTATTTATATTTCCAAGATTAAATAAGGAAGAAGCAGTGGTACCTCCCAGTTAGCTGTGATTCAGTTTTCACCTTTGCTTCCTAAGAAACAGTCAAATTAAACACAGGAGTTCCAGCCAAACCAGCCCACCAGACCAGGCTGTGGCCAGTACACAGGATGACAGGCCTTTAGAGACCAAAATCTCACTAGACTGAGTATGTCCAGCATTTGTCAACTCTGAACATCCACCTTGCACAAGGTTTACACCTGTCTTGTGACTATGACAGGTCGGGTCTTGCTGTGCTGACAGCTCCTGATCCCAACAGCCAGCCACTCCCACCCTTGCTGACCTGTGGCTGGAGTAGCTCCTCTCTGCACACATCCCAGTGGGGTCACACAGCAGTGTAAAACACCTAGTATGATGCTGTGGGTTTTGCAGCTGGGTTTGGTAGCCCCTCTGGAACAGCTGAGGCCAGGAAAGGCAATCCAGCAACAATCTTACGGTATGAGAACTGCTTCACACGCGTGCTGCAAATTCATTCCCAGTTTACTTGCCCATGCAAATCAATGCGCCTGTACAGAGAGTGCGTGCAGAAGGCCCCGGCGACGTGAATATCTAACGTAGCTTACAGCGCAATTCAGAACATAACTGCTGTGTCAAAATACAGTATTTACAGTCGTATCGCAGATTTATGGATGCGATGCTGAGCTGCTGAAGCGTTTGCCAATTTCATGGTCTGTCTTCCATGGCTAAATGTGTCTCAGAGATAATTTGTGCAGAGTATAAAACAAAGAAATACAATGATAGATCAGGGTCCTTAATCCCAGTAGAGTTCTTCTGGCTCTTTAAGATGTTTAAACATCACGTGTTATCTACTAGTAGTTGATCTTTACATTAGCACCTCGTGGTATTTTTATGGAGAATACTAACACCAAGCAAACACCTGTGCAGCTGTGATTTAGGAAGCACAAACGTTTGTACAATGCTCATGTTCGAACATTTTGTGAATTCTGAAATTGCTAGAGAAAGACTCACACAGAACAGGGTATTAACAGAGGAGGGGAAAACGGATACGTTTCCATGGCAGTTAAAAATACATCAATAATTCTAAACTCAAACCACATAAACATCAGGGCAGAGAAAGATGTCAAAGCTACACAATGAAAGGAAAGGTCATTTATTCGAGTAAAAGAAAATACTCTGCAAAATGCAGACTTAAGAAGCCAGAGTTTTGGCTTTCTGTTTATAAAGTTTACCAAACATAACCTTTAGCATTCATGATGTAAAAAACCACTTCAAAATCAATGTACTTGTCTCAGGTGTGAACCAACTGAACCAGGATGTAGGTCCATGCCTCTCTGAAGGAAGGAACTGCTACACTAAGCCACAGAATCACGGTTCGTTAGGGATTGGAAGGGACCTCGAAAGATCATCTGGTCCAGTCCCCCACCACAGCAGGACCACCTAGACCAAGTCGCACAGGAACACATCCAGGAGGGTTTTAAACATCTCCAGAGATGAAGTTAATATTTTGTCTTTCTGGTTGCATGTAACATCCCACTGCACATACTGCATGTTTGTCTCATGGAGTAAGTAACACTAACAAACACCTCGAAGACCCACTGAAACCCAAATCCCTACTGAAAGGCACACGCAGCTCCGGCCACAGCCCAGTTACGTGGAAACAAGCACAAGTCTTGCACTAGAGCGTCACTCGTTCCCCCTACACGCATGAAGCAACAACCTTTCGTTACTCTTTCCATGACCACATCACCAGTATGTTCCAACGCTGATGAGACGGAGCTTTTAGAGCTTGGGGTTTGCCTGTGACCACTTTCCTCGCAGCGGACGATGCAATCAGAGGAAGAGTTTACTTCATCCAATGAGTGGGTGTGCCTCTCCAATACAGAAATTCTACAGCTTACAGTTATTTATTAAAATGGAATTAATTATGTCATCGCCCATCTTCATTTCAGCACGTTCTTTCAACAAAAACGTTACTATTAAAACACGGCAATTCTTTGTGTTTGGTGTGAAGGTACTGAAAATGTAAGGCACCTTCTAAGAATTCAAACGGAAAAAAGTGTGCTATAAACAGAGAATAAAGAAGGAGGAAACTACTTCAGGAAGTTACTAAAAGAAACATAAGCCTCTGGAGAGAGAAAGTAGCCCATATGTAAACCCACAAATGTTCCCTAATATTCCCCCATTTCATGCAGTCACTCAACTGCAAAGGACATGTTAACAAAGCTAATTACCATTCTAACTGGTATTCCTGAGGGAATAGTCAAAAGAAGCACATTATTTTCAGGGGAAAACCGAAAAGGAAGTCCTGAAGGAGTCATTTGCCTGGTTTTTTCCTATGCAGAAAGTACTGCAGACATAATTCCAGTTATTCACATAAACACTGGAGAGGACAATCATTCTGTTAAAGGAAAAACTACCTTTTATAATATTAACCTGAAAGCACACGTAGAAATTGCTGCAAGTTCTCAACAAGTAGGAGGTGATCAGCCTTCAAGGAAGCACTTATGGCAATGACTGCCTGGTTGCAGCTCACTGTGTATCCTCCACACAGTATCTGCAGCAAACTGAGCAAACACAACTGCAGCAAAGAGCTCAACAGTGGACAAAAAGCAGGTGGCTACTGGGAGGGAAAAGTCACAGGTAGATGCAAGAGAGAGGCACAAGGAGGAAAAGACAGATTGAGTAGTCTCCTACCGCTGTTTTCAGCAGGGCAGTGGGGGAAGCCGTTGTCTGCCTGTGACAACGTTGCCAGCTATGAAGAGCTGGGCCTGGCCACCAACTGAGCTCCCAAAGGGCTGCTCATTCACTTCCCCTGCAGTGGCATGAGGAAGAGAATCAGAAGAAAGCATGCATTGAGATAAAGACAGTTTAATATGTGTAGGAAAATGAAAACAAGATCACTATGCAAAGGCAATTCCTCACCATCTCCCACCAGCAGACCAATGCCCCATCAGTCTCTGAGCAAGGGCCACCTTGGAAAGACCAAACCTTCTACTTCACGTTGCCAAGAATGAAGCCATATGGTGCTGAAGATCCTTTTGGCTAATTTGGGTCTGTAGTCGCATGTGTTCCCCCTCCCAGAATGAGCAACAGAAAGCTTACCACTGTTCAGAAACAGCTAACCCACTGCTGTGTTCCTGACCCTGTGTCACAAATGGAAAGTACATGCCACACGGCTGCTGTGAAAAGGAATTCTGACCCCCCAGCACCAGAGTACAGTGCACAGAGTAGACCAGCCTCACAGCTCCGCTCTCTTCCCTCAAGTGCCAAGAACGGCTGCCAGAGACCTATGCCTCTATGGATTTAGTGAGAGTAGACAACAGAGTTTAGGAATGAGTAATGTTGTGCGTGTAAAAAGAAACGAGCATCTTGAAGGGTATGTTTTCTGCTGTTTCAGCAGTTGCAGGTCAGCCAAAAAGACCGCTACGAGCAGCTCAACCAGCCAGTGTCACTAGACTTTTGAGCAGTCTCTGTGTCTTAGGACCGTAACTTTTAAGAAGTACTTAACAGACTCTGTTTATCTTTCCTACAAAAAAGCTTGAGAATATCTTTTAAGTACCATGTCATCACAAATATTCCCGACTTGTGAAAGTAGAAGCGTATGTTTTGGACAGAGAGGCTTTTTATTTCAGTTCTCTACCACTGTAGGAAAGCCTGGGCTGAAGAGTGTTACCTGCTACCCAAGAAGAAAAACCTTTTCCTGCCTCCACCTGTAATTGATTTTCCTAACCGTAACTCAATCTCTCATTTTTCCTCTAACATGACCTGCTCTGAGAAAATCAATATCTGATCATCCTGGCCATAATGTGAAGCAATTCCAGACCAGAGTGTGCAGCAGGCTCCTCCTCCATGCCTGTCCCCAATGACACAAACATACTGAACCTCGAGTCAGTGGGAGTTCTGCCCGCTAACTCAATGTGAAGTTACCCAATAGCACCGTGTGCTCAGATCAGGAAAGGTACCGATTTAAATAAGATTTTCTGTCACAAAAGGAGCCTATTCTGACAGCTTTTGCCCAAAATATGAGGACTTTTTGCTTCTTTCCAGTAACTGCTGGAACAAGTAATTGCAGAGATGATTTCAAAACAAACACAGCCCTAACCTACAACTTCATAATCCAAAACAAGGCTTTAAGGACATGAACCAACCGCAGAGGTGCTGTGGATTTTGCTCCCTTCCAAGTCACTTCAAACTCAAGACCATGTCTTTAAAGAGAAACTCAGCAACGGAGGACAGCACTTCATGCTCAGGTTACTTAATTGTTCACCTTGAGAACACCAAATAAAGAGAGACGAGTACTGCCAAGGGAACCGAAGGCAATCCTGCGCGGCATTCAGCGCCGCACTAACGCTCAGAAAGCGGCCTGCATTCCCAGATAAATAAGCCTCTAACTTTGAAAGTTCATTTGTTTAAACTTCTTGAACAGCGTTTAGACATTTGTTCTAGTGAAATCCATAGCAAAAGGCTTGTTCTCTGAGGCTGTCAGGAGCCCACACTTGCCTCATGTGCCTTCCATCCTGAAATTCTGAGACTTGTGGTTGGACACCTGCTGGCTACTGCAGCCCCTACAGACAAACTCAGACCATCAGCTTCTACAGCTCCAAACTGAAATAGCAAATAATTTCATCTTACTATATGTTTACTCTGGGCTTTTATTACTTATTCTTCAAAATTCTTTTTTGCTTTAGGGTACCGCCAGTTCACAGCAAGTGCCTGAAGTGATTTCAAAACCCTTTATGGTGAGATCATGTGTAAAGCATCAATACAAAATTCATTCCCTTCAGCAGAGCCTATTACCCACACACCACAGCATGCACCTCATCACAGTTCAGACGTGACCCACTGAAGGTTTATAAATCTACCCCTTTGTCTGTAGTCTTTCTTAATGTTTGTGGAACAGTAAAAGTGAGAGCCAGGAATTGCATGATCACTCCTATTTGCTCAAGGAATGGTTGTTTTGTCTTCACACTGGCATTTCCAAGAGCCTTTTAACAGGCACCAGGATCCTAATTCAGCATACAGTCCAGGACCAAGCCCACAGCTTGGTGCAGCATAGGTAAACAACCCTGCAGAACGTATTTTCCTGGTAAAGGAGATATCCAGGAGGAGTCAGGCTTCTTCAAACTCTTCTGAACGTCACTTGTTTGTTTTTTCCAAAAATCACCTCCATTTCCCGCCTTTCAGTCACTTTGCTACAGAGGCAGTGGGCACAAAACTCAGCCTGACTCACAGCCTGATGACCGTGTGTAAGAGAAGGGATGAAAGAAAGAAACACCTAAATGATTCCTGCCGCAGAGAAGCCCGCGCTGCAAATGCAGGGCACGAAAGGCGAGGGCTAAATACAACAGTGGGAATGGGCAACACAGAAAACTCCTGCTAGAAACTGCACAAAGGAAGCAAGGGAGAACACTGTCCTCATTTAGGAAGGAAGCAGAAGCTGGAAATAAAAAGTACCAGTGAGGAATTTCAGAACTTTATGGAAAATATTACATCAAATAAGCATCAAAATTCAACAGCTCTCTGGACCTAGCAGGACCACTGTCAGTAAGAGCTGAAAATCAGTACTACCCATGGAAAGCACTAACTCAGCATGTCACATTGAGTCATTTCACCACTAAAACCTCAGTGCAGCATGACTTTACCCATGATGTGCGTGTTACTGACACTTGAGGACTTACGTGAAGTTAACTGGAACTCGATAGTACTTCAGTATTTGCCTTCACCTGTGTGTCAGCAGAATTAGAGTCTATTGGATACTTCCTTGTAGTGTTAAAAATGATTGCCAGAGGGCAGGCATAAAGCAAGTACTTGCACTGCTCCCAAGAGAGCTCTCTCATTTCTGCACTGTCAATCCAGCCCCTTTCTTAAGCACAAAAGTGTATTACAAGAGTCTTAGCAACTGCCTTTGAAAGGATGAGGTGAACAATTAGAACTACATTTTGCTATGCTTCTCCCATGCACTCGCTTGTTCACTTAGAGCTCCTCCAGTCTCCACAAATCCACAGGCAATTTTAGAAACATCACCTCATATTAGCCACTGACTTCTGACAGGCAAGGTTCAAGTTACCCTCTAGTGCGGAGGAGTATTTCTCCAGCTGGATCCCAAGTGTCAGGACACCAAAATGGGTTGGTTTGGATTCTTCACAATAAGAAGACCCGTTGCTATTACCAGCGTAAACGGGATCAAACAGCAGTAGTTGGAAGCAAAAGATGATACTATGGTTCCCCCATAACCAATACTTGCAAAAGGTTGAGTCTTTTAGAGAAGGTTGGGTGCTCCTAACTATTGGATATGTTTGGATGACTTCAGAAAAAAAAATCCCAAAACATTTTCACTGCAAGTGCTTTTTTCTTTCAAATAATACTATAAAAATCTGTAAACTATCAAGGGGAAAGAAGCACACTTGTCATTTCTTCACTCCGTAACAGTGTGATTTATGTTCCTTATGTAACATAAGTCTGATTGGAAACACTGACTGCAGGGAAATTACCTGTGTCTCCAGCAAATGACAGCATCCGTACCAGGAATTAAGACATAATTAAACATGCAATAAGGTATATTTAAGAGCTCACTGCCTTGAAAAAATGGCACAGAAAGGCATGAGTGCTTGCAGTGTACTGTTACACCACAATCAGTGTTTCTTAGTCAAAGTGTAAAGTGTGGGTTACCAGGAACACGTTTATCTCCAATCCCAGTGATTGGAAAGACGTGTGTGTTCCGTGATAGGGTGGCACAAGTGCAGTCAATTCACTGTGGGAGCTCGCAAGGCTTTATGATTTAACATCATTTTGATCCACTTAATCTTATGTAGCAAGAGGAATGAACCAGCTTGGCATGGCATTAAACACAACAAATTAAAACTGTCAAGGTCAAGGCCCTCAAACAGCCCGAGACAGCAGCTAGGATATCTCACAGAGGAAAGATCCAAAGCATCTGTGAAGTGGAGAAGAAAACCCATAAATATTTGCAGTTCTGCTTTAGTCTCTGCAGGCTGTTTCCATTTCTGGAGATACCTGAGCCATGAAACCCTGTGCAGTGCCTGTCTGGATAGCCACAACTGCTGACAGACAAAGGGGAAGGAGAAATAGGTCTGTCTTCTTTTGTAACTGAAAGAATTCATTTCAGGTAGACCTTGATGCTATTTAAAGAAAACTAGCAAAAACCTCAAGAAATTAATGAGAATGCACCATTTTATCTCTCAGGGAAAGCTACAGCTTACACCACCTGCATTTTGCAAGACAAATTTATGAGAGAATGTGAGCGCTGGCTGAGTATGCACAGACTGGAATGAGAATTAGCAGTCTCTAGCTGTCATACAAGGTTATGAATCCTGTTACAAATTACATTTCTTTTCCAAAGATTATAGAATATTAATTACTATCTGGCACTACCTACTTCACTGTAAAAAAACAATCAATTTTTTCAAAGAAGTGTGTCAGGAATCATGACAAAACTAAAGCTAAAACTATTGCCACCGACACCTTGAATTTACTTGTGCAACCTGAAAAGTAATGCCTGGTTGGAACATCTCTGAAGACACTGGTTCAGTTTTCAGAGCTTACATTTGCAGCTTCATTTTTTCTAATGAAGAGTGGAAGTTACAACATATTTCTAGGCTGACCAGGATGAAAGCTGCTCGTACAGCACACTCTCTTACTGTGAGGTTTCTGAGGCACAAGCAGCATCTCTTTCTGAGTTTGCCCAAGCATGTATTGCTGAGCACATTCCAGTGCTGCACACACCGTAAATCCAAAACACAATAGGTCTTTCATCAGACCTTCTGTCCTCAGTGCTGCTCTGAAAGATGTATGAGCCAAAGAGGGCAGATATAAACGTTCACACAAAGCAAATTTCAGGCCATAACTCACGTTCATTCCCATCACTAAACGTGGCTCGCTGAACGATGACTCAACATGAAATTACCCGATGGGAAAAGTATGTCCTCCCAAACCATGAGCTCTCACCACAGATTATACATTTCAGGTATCAAAGCCCTGGATAGTAAATATTTCATGCATTTGTTAGAGCCTGCCGTTTCAGAGGCCTGACAGCCTAATCTCTCTTCTTCAGAAAATAGCAGTTTTGAATTTCAAGTCGTGATCAAAGTTGCTCAAAGAGGGGGCAATGGACAATTTGTACTTGGCAGGGAGGGCTTCACTGCCTGAGAACGCTGTTATAATCGTTTGCCTTCCTCTGACAATATGTTTCATTCCTCCCAGGGGGACGTGAGGATTTAAGTTCATGCAATGTTCAGAAGTGGAAAAAACCAGCAAAATACTACTTTCTGTTGAGTCCCACTGACTCCACACCCTTACCCAGGGTCTTTGAGACGCCAGTGTGTCCTGACACCCCACGAGAGATTCAGTCTCGCTGACTGCGGCAAAAACACAACATTTAGCACACTTCCATGGAACACCCTGCTGACTGTACAGCACGGGATTCATCTGCCTACATGCACTCACAGACATCCAGATTTGTTCTGAATGGGGTGAAAAATTGTTCAATTAATAGTGAAAAAAAGAAATATTTCTTTCCTAGTCCCACCTGGACCCAGAAGACAGCTGCTGTCATAACAAACTAGTTCTTGTACTTTGACCACTTTAAAATCAGCTCTAGACAATGTCAATGCTGGAATTACTCCAGAACTACTACGCAGAGAATTTTCCTCTACTGTTGTTTCATCAAAAACTGCTGTGCAAACCCCCAAACCAGAGTGAGGAGCGGTGTGCACCTCAGCTAGCTTCCAGTAGAATTAACGACAATTCCTCAGTCTGTGTGCCATCTCCATGAATAAATTATCAGTCCTCATAACTATGCAAATCTGTTACTGCTCATTAGATTATTTTGAGAACACTATTAATAATAAAAACTTTCATAAAAAATAAATAGACATAAAATCTATTAGACACTGTTAAAAATCTGGAGAGAGAGACCCCTGGCATGTAGTTTCTGCTCAGTATCTAACCGTCCATTGATGCTAAGAGCATTTAATATTAATAGATCTGACCAAGTACGAGAAAGTGACCTGGTAAGTTTAAGAAGATTTAGAGAAGTTTTAAAACTTCTCTAGAAAAAGTAGAAACTGGTAGACAGTCATTTTCAGATGGTATTTGTTCCACATTTGGGTTTCAGTTATGCAACCCCGTCTTTCCACATTAGACATCTGTCAAAAGAACACTCTTTCAGCGCAACACAGCGCTTCTGTACATCACGGGAGACTAAAACCTAACAGCTTCTTTGGTTAAAACCAAAGTGAGACACGGGTTAGGCATTTAGACAAGGAATCACATCTCTGGGGTTCTGGATTGCAAATGCTGCCTCCAACAGTGGGATTTCTTTGATCCAGTGTTTCGAAAGTTCACTACATCAGCCAGCTACCACCCCATTTACAGATGTTCATACTACGAAAACATTCTCATGTAGATTCACTCTTCATTAGGGAAACCATTAGCCACATATCAAGAATGCTGTGGGGTTTAATTCACCCTGTGAAACAACTTCAGAGTTTCAGAGAAAAGGTCCTGGCCTTTTCTACCACCGACACCACCTGCGTGACTACCCGAGACATCTAAGCACAAATACATTATGTGTCTTTGGGCAGCAGGTAGAAGAACATAAGGCAGACGCTAGTGCAAAGACATTTCAACTCTAATTTGATGAATAACGCTGATGAATTCCAGCGTTTGATGAATGCTGAGTAAAGTCATATCTCCAGCATATTCGCAGTTACTGAATTTTCCACTATAGCTCTAACATGTTTTATGACTTTTCCCCCAACTCCTCCCCAGTGCTTTTAAAGCAGAAATACATTGTGTTTCTCTATCGCACGCATAAAGCAATACAATACATTTTAATGTCACCCAGCCATCTGGAGGGCCCTTGTCTCTAAAATTTCTGTGCTGAAGCTTGAAAACTTTCTGGCTTTTGGCTGGCTCCATTTACACAGCCTTTTATTTGACCCTCTGATTCCTCCCAGCACTCTCCCTCTTCTGTCCCTGATCTTAAAGGACAAAGTGTGACCTGGAGTGGCTCAAAAGTCAGTCATGTGGCTCGACTGCAGGAAATAACAGAAGTACAAGGATTTCTTGTCTCGCTTTCAATTTCCAAACTGCCATCGCAGACTGAATGTGCAACACTGGACACCTCTGAACAGATTTTTTTCCCTTTATAGAATTGTATTTCAAAGAAGTCTTCAGCACACTGAATGAGACACACAGCTTTCCTAAGCTACCAACTAGTGTTCAGACAAGCAGTAAAGTCTGGTTTCCAAATACTGCATCATTGAGCTTCACCCTGAGACCACTGCTGCCTTCAGGTTCTAGGACACAGACACATCCTTACATTAACAAGTCACAGACATTCCAGTTCCCTTTACCCAAACATTTCAAAACTAACACACCAAACCTGTCAGCCTCATTTCTCCAATGTTATTTGTCATGTTGTGAAATCACCAAGGCCACTAGAAGATGCCCTCAAGCTTCTCAACTTCTGTTTCTTGACCACTGAGGCCCTACCAAGCCGCAGGACTTTCTGCTTTGCTTACATCTTTTCCAGTTTGCTGCTTAGACACTTATTTCATATGCTTCTTTGTGGACACAAAAACATAACTGAAGTTTCTGTTCTACCCATTTAGCCAGCTCCTTCTTGTGTCTTTCTCCTGTCAGACCTTCTAACATCTCACCCACAGACATGCCTTTAAAAACGAGTCTTTAAGATGTTCCTTTCACCATCTGCAGCTGTGGGCATCAGTACAAGAGATCGTGCACACACAGTGGTCAAGTTCCTACCTCATCACCTCAGCCTAGTCAGAAACAAACTGAGACTACAGTGTGTCTCAAAATACCCACTCCCTGTGGGAGCCTCGGAGAAAATTCGTTGCTTGGATTGGAACAGCACATGTGAAGCTGATTTACACATGACAAACACACTGCAGCACGCCTGGCAGGAACGTCATGCAAATCCCATACTACAGGGATGGGTAACTGTTGTACTTGTAAGGCAAAGAGGGCAAATGAGCCTTCTGTGATAAACTGTGGAAAAATGAAGGAATCTTGCCACTAGGAAGGCTGAAAGCACACCGTACGCGAGCCTCTACTGTCTCACCAGTGAAGACCTCCTCATTCGATTTCGCACAAGAGAACAGCAGTAACCTTTTCTGTCGGCACACCTGGCTTAATTTATTGTTGACATTTTAAACCCTAATGCATTTTCACACATAAGCACAGATGGGGCTCAGTGCCATTTGATAAACCTTCCTCCTGTGGCCCTGACTAAGAACCGTTTATGCTCATTTCAATCCACAGATTCAGAACAAAGGAAGTTGAAGATGTGTCCTGGCATGCCAGGCAGGAGAGACCTATCTGGAAGTTAATGGGAGCCATGAACCAAAGCACGAAAGCCATTTCTGGGCTTACAGGACCAGTGTTCAGCATCAGTCACTGTCAGAAGAGCATTATCTGTGCAACTGTTGGCTGCAGGTCTCACACAACAGAGCAGTAGGATGTTGTTATGCCGTTGAGGAAGGCACTGGATAGCACAAGGTTAATGTCTTACTTGGGCTCAAACGTGCACGTATGCCAGGAAAAGCTGAAGTCTGCTGCAAGCTGAAGGCAAGAAGAGCTAAAAAAATAACAGTATTTCCCTATAACCAGTCCCTGTTCATGGATCTCAGTTCTTTCTAACAGTTACTACAACTAGACATGTGTGAAATTTTAACTGAAACTCCCACAACTGTTGAACTCACTATTCCAAGTAAGGCTTGAGGTTGAAAGACAAACTTTTTCTCATTTTCATGCTATTAAGTCTCCAAAAAGGCGACGCTAACAGTTTGCTGGTTCCTAATCGTAGAATGTATTGGGCTGGAAGGGACCTTCAAAGGCCATCTAGTCCAACCCCCCTGCAGTGAGGGGAGACATCTTTAACTAGATCAGGTTGCTCAGAGCCCCATCAAGCCTGACCCTGAATGTCTGTCTCCAGGAATGGAGCTTCTACCACCTCCCTGGGCAACCTGTTCCAGTGTTTCACCACCCCAACTGCTGCTGTTTCCCAGTGCTTACCAAATTCTGCCCACTGCACGGTAACATGTGGGTTAAACACGTGGGGAGTCAGACTATCATAATTTTTCAGATGCTAGCTGGACTCTTCTAATTTTTACAAGTGCTCTTGTTACCAAAGAGCTTGTCTGGTGTTGCAATTTCCCAATAGCTCATTGGGTAACAAGACCAGGATCAACTCAGGAGGACCTACACAAAAAACAGCCCACTTCGCATCTTACAGATCTGAATTGTTTTAAGCTTAGCTGCCTTATCACAAAAGGAATGCAACAGAGACAGAAAATCACAGTCCAGTCTTTCTGAGTGTCAGCAGCTTGAAGGGGTCGGTGCACACCAGAAACATTATCAGTTTCAGGTACATATTTCAGTGACATTTTTCATGAGCAAGTACTCCTGAAACCCGTGCTGGTGATTTGGCTCCACCTCACGTGGACATCAGCGACCTCCCCAGGCTTCCACTGCTCCACACAGGCATGAACACCGGTGCGGCTGGAAGAGGTTAGTGCACCATCCGTCTCCACAGCACCGCCGCACCAGTAGTTCTGAGCTTTACAGTAGCTGTGTTAGCTGTGAATTATTTACTTAGCTGTGGTCATTTGGTCACTTTTCTATTGTACCTCCCCACCAATATTTAGCTCTCTAATCCCTCCACACTGGCCACAGCCCTGTCTTTCCACTGCTTTGCCTGGTCTACAGCAGAGCAGTCCCAGATGCAGAAGGCAGAACAAACGTCGCTCTGCCTCTTCCAAATTGCTGCTTTTGCTTCAGCTCCATTTACATGTGACAGGGCTGCTTTTCTTCCCACTGACATTTAATATTATATCAAATCTAATCGAAACAAAGCTGTTTATATTGTGGCATAACCTTTTCTGGCACTCTGATTTCCCAAGAAGCCCTGCTAAAGCCTACAGACACACAGCCCTTCACCTTCAAGGACTAGGGAGCAAACCAACAAAGTGCATACTCTGTGTTACTGAAGCCTGCCTTGTTTCTGTCTGCAAAGGAGTAATTTATACGCTTCATGCGGCTACCTTACCTCACGAAAGAGGTGATGTTTCTGCAAGCCCTTACGAATGAAAGTCTTCACGAACATTTTCTCTGTGTGTGTATACATACATATAAATAATGGCTCCAACTCCATTTCAGTTCGTTCTGCTGCGAGGACTTGTCACAGAAAGCATTTCCCCCCAAGTACTTGAGAAAGCACATTTCTCAGCTTCAACACCTGGCAAGGTTCTCAACAGACAAAACCATAGGTATATGTGCTAGGGAGGATGGTGTTTGCACAGGTATCTTTTAATATCTTAAAAGCACACTTATTTAAGTACAGGCATATTCATCTATCTTTTACAGTAGTTCCAAGAGCCAAACACAATGTGTCTCTTCTCTTAAAGCCACAAATTGCCTTTGCAGTGATGAGAACAGATAGGGCTAGTTACCCACAGCTTTAGATATTTAGGTTATTAAATACCCCTGCAGCCAGTCTGTCAGTAGTAAAAATGTATACGTGAACTAAGCAATCTGTCAAAATCACAAAACTGTCATCTGTTTAAATTATGAATAAATATTCTTTCTTTGTTCTGTTATCAAGTCAAGAACACAAACTTTTTGAGAAGAATGCTCTAGATATTCTGAATCCAAGAAAGCAAACAAACAAACCCAAACAATCCAACAAAACAAACGTGAGAATGGAAGCTTGACAGCTCAATAATCAAGTATTAGCATCTCATTTGCATAGTTGCACATGAGAGCACATGAACATGCAAATGCAGAAGCTCCTGGAAATAAAAACCGCTGAATAATAAACTAAACGTCTTTAACATGCTTCCTGACCTTTGCACTGCTTCACTTGTTAAGGATGCATCAAAGTCACAGTAAACACCTCCAAAATCATCTCTTAAGGTGTGATCACAGGAATAAACATCCTTCCAGGACACCTGTTTCTGAGGCAGGATTCAGTTGTTGCTTACTTTAGATTCAATTTAAACAGTGCTATCGTCTCCTTACATGTTCAGCCATGAGATGCTGTGTGAGATTGGGATAAGGCAAAGCAAACTTTATCGCCAAACAGTGCACCAGCTGTTTGGAGGAAACAGAAGACACGGAGCAGCAGAAGGAGGAACAAAAGCCGCAACAGTTGGCGGCAGTCTTACTCTTTTCTCGTCACCATCCTTTTACCCTCATGTACCACATCAATTACAGTAGCACCACTGGCTGCCCTTTACCTTTCCACCTCCAAAGATGGCGCGTCTCTCTATCGCCAGCAGCACGAACGCTGATTTGCATCAGCCAAGAGTTATCTTTTAGACAGCCATCAACTGAAAGAGCTATTTCTGCCTCGAGAACTGTTGATACGGCAGCAGCAAGAGTGAAATGAGTCACTACCTCTAACAAGGAACACCACGGTAAATAGCTTCACCTTGCAGGGACAGGATTCAACCAAAATAAACCAATACTGCAGTTCAAGTTTGTATTTCTTGCATTCTAATTAATTTTAATAGAACATTTGTTGGGGTTTTTTTGTAAAATCATGTGATCTAGCAATACCAGTTAAAAACTTGTGGCTAAATACTCTGTTAGGAACAGATCATCACAAAAGAACTAGGACAATTTCATAGTCAATGAGGATGAACTTTATTGTTTTCCAATTACTACAATTTCTTCTATTGCCAACTACAGTCTGTCTCTCTTTCCTTGAGGGATATTTTACCACTGACTTCCAAATTGTCCTTCACGGGGTGACTATACTGTTAAGTCCTCCCACCCCCCAGTTTGAATTCACCTTCATTATCCACTGACTCACAAAGTCAGTCCCAGTAACTACTCTGTACTGCACTGTACACAAGCCCTCTCTATTTAGAGCCACCGGAGTCCACCATAGCTCATTTCCAGCAGCTCTTTCTGAGACATTTCAGAAGTGAGCAGTTGACTGGATGAGATTTTTGCCAAAAGCAGCTTACAGTAACCCCCCATATCTGTCTAAGAGCTCATTCTTCACCACACACCTGCAGCAGGCTCAGAGGAGCTGCAAATCACCATCACTTTGAGACCTTCCATTGCCACTGGGGAAGACCCTGAGCTACTTGATACCGTTGTAATAGTGGATCTATTTGCTATCTCCAGAGAGTCTTTCCAGCCTATGTTATACTATAGAATAAACAAACCCTCTTTAAATAGTAGAAGAGGGTCCAAGAACCCAATGTGAAAAGGGAAGAGCTCACAGAATGCTGCCGAGACAGAGGAACGGCCACCCCACAGCCTACATTCCATAGGATGATGGGCCATCCCTTACAAGGAAGCAGTCAGTAGACTCAAAATCCACAAGGACTGTTTGGGTGGTAGGAACTGCAGGGCCTCCCCAGCCAAACAAGCCAGCCAGCCAGCCTGGACACCTTTCAGGGACCTCCAGAGAGCTCAAAAGAGCATAATGATTTTCAGTGTTATATTTTTTCCAAATTACTGGCTAGCTGAGCAATTTTTAAAAATGAATACACAAGCATCACTAGAGAAAATAGATAGTTTCATTCTTTGATGCTTTTCTTTTGAAAACAAATGTCTTCCTGAATACAGGCAGCCTTCAAGGCTGAACAGGAGGAGGTACTAGTCGGCTGTGGTTACTGATGGTCCAAACAATCACTAAGAAACCTTGTTTAAAACCTTTGATCAATTCCTTTTGCTTTAATGGCAGTACAGAGACTCTTCAGATTGCCTTTCCTGCATGGGAATTTGACTTTCTTACAGGCAAGACTGAAGATACTCAAAGTTCCTACCTCTCTCATTCCTCCACTGGCAATTAACAGCTAGTGGTTATAAACCATTCAGTTTGGTGCCAACATTTTCAAAGTCTAATGTTATCTAGCAACAAGAATGAGGTCAGGAAAGTAGTTCAGCTACATTACTTTCTAGCCTTCTTTCTTGAAGTTTAAACTTACTGATGCTAATTAGCAAAGTGCTAATGAACCTCTACCTATATTAAATGGCTGCTGCAATTCCTAAAACAAGCCTTTTTCAATCCAAACTCTTTAAGAAAGAAGTTAATTGGATCATGATATGCGTTCTAGAGAATCAGGAGTATTTAATGTGCTCAAGTGGGTCACAACTAGATAACTGCAGTGGCACTGAAGTGCAGAGAACAGTTAGGGAATTGATATACTGGTTTCTAACCCAGTCGTCGTACATACAGCTCTGTGTAGTGAGTGGTCTGCTTCTCATTTCACACAGTGGTTGTGTGGACTGACGACTGACTATTAGTAGCCTTGTGGGACCAGTCAGAATCACACACCAAACTCCCCAAACTCGTTTTCTGATACTACCTTTCCAGTCAAGCACTGGGAAAAGCTACAACACACCTGTTGAGTATGGAGAAGGATTGCCATTGGTGTCCAAAGAGGATTAAATGCCAAAGACAGGACTTCAAACTGATCATTTGTATAAAGAGGAGCAGCAGCCTGTAATGATCAGAAGCTACATCTCTTCTTTTTCTTAAGATTATTCTCCATCCCAGAAGTCCCACTAACAAGCAACACTGTGGCTTTCTGCAGGCTCCTCTGCTTTCTGCCTTTACGTACATTTACCCCAAGACTACTACTTCCACACGTCCCCCCCTTCTTAGCTGGTCTCCCACTCTGCAAGTTGCCAGCAACAGAGTCCCACAGTGAATTCCGTTCTTCAGTTTAAGGACTACTATGTAAAAAGATCTCACGTTGGACATAAAGTTAAGAATGGGTCTGCTTTGCCTAGGTTTAATTTTGGAACCTCAGAGAAAAGGAAAAAGAAGGTGTGTGGGTACATCCATGTGCATATCAGCCCTTGAGGAGGTTCAAAACCTGGGAAAAATCTCAGATCGACTGCTCAGTCAGATCTCAAATTAGGTCTTCAGGCTCAATGCCTTCAGACTAGTAATATGCTTTGATGGCCATTCTTTTCCCACAAAACTACACTGCACTTGTCGGTCCCACATGCCACACTTCTATGCTGGTGTTTTCCTGCTATATTGATAGGTACTGCAAACACTTATTTCATTTAAGCTTGGGTACATTTATCTGTAACACCCATTGTGGTCCAGAGAGCTCATTTCTACTACTATGTGAAAGAGGGAATTGAGCAAGGACTGACTAGGAAAACAGTCTCATAGTCAATCCCCTGGGTACTGCAATGAAGTCAGAGAAGTCAACACAGACACACTGAGTAAGTTTTTAGAACAGGACTGGGTTTTGTTTTTGTTGTCATGCATTTTTCATAAGGTTCTTCATCTTCTTACAAGTTGAAGGTTCATAGAAACAAATACACACTTCCTATTTAAATACTAGTGGGAATTTTTTCCTGAAAATAACTATTTTCAAATAGGACTCCTAAAACTGCTCCCCACTAAAACAGGAAAGAGCAAGAATAACCTGATTCAGTCAAGAACTACCCCAAATATTTTCTTATTTTGAGGAAAAAATTACTTAAGGAGAAATTATGATTGGCTGAAGAACTGAAGAACACAGAGCAACTCATTTCACTATGAGTGTCTATACACCTAGCTGGTTATTCTGAGAACAACCACCAGAAGGGTGGTTGGAAGGACACAGCATTTCAGCAGCAGCTATAACTCTTTTTTACCATTTAATGGAAAACATGGAAATACACATTCAGAAGCCAATAAAGGAACCAGTGTTACAAACTCGCACCATTTGAGATGAAAAGACATATAATACATTCTCTGATTACTGCCTTAATGTGAATTGTGCCCTGATGACACATGGACCTTTCAGTCCAGAATGCCATTTCCCTGCTTCACTCTGTTATCACCCAGCTCCAAAAATAATTTTACAGCACGCAACTGTTTCAGCTGATCTACCGTAAACTCCACAGCACTGCCAAGGAGGAACACTTGAAACCCATAAAGCATCCCATATCTGAGACACACACATGTAAAGAGCAGTTGCTGTGTAGAGAACTGGAATAATGACGCTAGTAAATAAAGGCCTTTTGTACTGCTGGCATAGCTATCTACAAAACAGCTCAGCCTTGGAACACCACGGCATACAGTAATTGCTCAGCTTAAAGCTTTATCATACTTCAACTACAGAAATCAATAGCTATTACAAAATCAAATAGGCTCCTTGTATTCAGGTTTTGTTGGCTGAAACTTCTGCTTTGTAAGAAAGACATTTCATTGAGATTAAACGCAAATCTATTCTGTATGACTCAGTTTTTCACTCCTAAAGATCTGTTTTCCCTACCTGCATAACAGCTGAAAATGATGGATTACAGTTCTTCAACTGCGGCTACTACACACTGTCAAACAGAAAAAGTATCTTTCAACAGCTGCTTTTTTCCAAAGAAGAACAACTGAGCAGAGCCATGCAGCTTCAGAATAGTGCACATTCATGTCATTTATACAACTACTAGAAAGCACATTAAAAGATGCATAAACATGAATAATCTTCACGTCATTAAGCAGATGATCAAGACCTGACTATAAGGAGTGTATGTAATACAAATAACAGAATAAACAATGCTACTTTTGGAATACTTTGGTTTTTAAAACACACTTCATTTTTAAAGGTGACTGTACTGAAGGAGCCAATTAATATTTCTTCAGTGTGCAAGTTGGTTTTTATATTTCATGACCAGGGAAGATGAAGTCTACACAAAGAGCTCCATCTGGACCTGCATATCCATCAGGAAACACAAGACAGATCTGGGCAGATTGCTATCCAAAGGATACTCCACCAGCTTGACAGTGCTCCTTCCAGGGCTGTGTGAAGGGCAGTTCAGGTACCTCAGGAAAATCCTGGGCACTTTCATCTCACATTCTTACACATTTTCATGTAGTCTTTCCATGACCTGGAGTTTTGGGGGTCTACACAACAACTGATGTCGAATGAAACACATTTTAATGAGCGAAAGAGACAATTCTAATGCGCTTGATTCAAGCAGGTACGTATTACTTTTGCACTTGGTCACTAGTCACAAAACGTTCACTTGTTTGCATTCTGTGTAGAGCGTCATTCTTGAAACACGACTCTGAAGTGGCAAATAAGCACTGCCTCACATTTCAGCTCAGTGATGTAGCATCTGGGTAGGTCCTTGCATTCTTTACTTCAGGTTATCCTAGACTTATGAAATCTTGCCTATTGCTATAAAAATTAGCATTCGCCCTTTAGAATGATTATTTCTTGGGGGAGAAATTTATGTGGATTAAATACTTTTAGAACGTTTCAAATGAAGAGTCCAGTCCCCAGTGCTGAAGTGTTCTGTTGTCACACCTCTTCATGATTTCAGCAATCTCAGGAGCTGCAAACACTGTCCAAAACATGTCCAGGTGGGTGTCACATCATCCACAGACTTGATACTGAAGCCTCTGAAGTGTTTGCCAGAATCTCTGGCTTCTGATTGTCAAGATGGCTCCAGTAAGTGAACTTAATTTCCCATTCTCTTTCAATAGCTAATACCCTGAAAGCGAAATAAATAATTGAAACCAGCCATGTGGTTTACTATTTGCAACCAGGAATTACTTTATCCAAATCTGGAATGAAGCCTTTCCTACGTAAGATACTTTACAAAACTTCTATAAAGCATCTTGCCTGAGTAACACACATGATATCTCACATACTTCATAAATATTTACAAGAATTTGGATCATTTCACAGTATCACAGTATTACCAAGGTCGGAAGAGACCTCATAGATCATCAAGTCCAACCTGTCACCACAGAGCTCAAGGCTAGACCATGGCACCAAGTGCCTTGAACAGCTCCAGAGTTGGCGACTCCACCACCTCCCCGGGCAGGCCATTCCAGTGGCCAATGACTCTCTCGGTGAAGAACTTTCTCCTCACCTCAAGCCTAAATTTCCCCTGGCGCAGCTTGAGGCTGTCTCCTCTTGTTCTGGTGCTGGCTGCCTGAGAGAAGAGAGCAACCTCCTCCTGGCCACAACCACCCCTCAGGTAGTTGTAGACAGCAATAAGGTCTCCCCTGAGCCTCCTCTTCTCAAGGCTAAACAATCCCAGCTCCCTCAGCCTCTCCTCATAGGGCTTGTGCTCAAGGCTTCTCACCAGCCTCGTTGCCCTTCTCTGGACACGTTCAAGCACCTCAATGTCCTTCCTAAACGGAGGGGCCCAGAACTGGACACAGTACTCAAGGTGCGGCCTAACCAGTGCAGAGTACAGGGGCAGAATGACCTCCCTGCTCCTGCTGGCCACACCATTCCTGATGCAGGCCAGGATGCCATTGGCCCTCTTGGCCACCTGGGCACACTGCTGGCTCATGTTCAGGCGGGTATCGATCAGCACCCCCAGATCTCTTTCTGTTCGGCTGCTCTCCAGATACCAGATCAAAACGATAAATGCTTAAAAAGTTCCCCTAAACCCCACAGATGGTTCTACTGGCCAGCTGGCACACAGAACAGAAGCTACAGCAGACTGAGCTGTTTTAACCCTGCTGTTGAAGTGTTTGATAAAAGGAAAACGCTGTTTTCATACACCTTCAATGCCTAGAAAGAGCATCCAAAGAGGTCTCTCTCATGGTTTCTTTCATCTTATGAAGGAGTAGTTCAGAGGTTAAGAGATATTTTATCCAGTATCTAACTTTTCAAAACAGGACCATCCCAAGCTCATTACCTAATCTAACTCTTACTAGACATTGTGTATCATTAAATTTATTATTAAGGAACCTAAGTATACATCCCCTCCTTGTTTCCATTCCGTGCCAAATAATACATGAAAGAGTGCCTAAGAATACACGTGTTTGACCACTGAAATCCAGAAATGCAAGGCTGACTTAAAAACAAGTTAATTAAATGAATGCAATTATTATATGAAAAGTCATCACCTTTTGCTGCCCCAAAAGCTCAAGAGATCCTCCTACAAGAGCAGATGGGAAGCGTCAGAAATAAGCGTGTGAGTAGCGACATAAGACAGGCTGATTTTCAGTGTCTCATTCAATATGGTTTCTCACATGTCAAATAAAGCAACTTTCCATTACTACTTTCAGTGGAGGCACTGACATGAGCTGTCTCCTACCTCACAAATAAATTCATTTTTTAAAAATAATTGATTTCTCCTCTAAGAAACAAAGCTTCCCTCATGAAACAGCTACAATTAGCTACAATAACAGGTTCTAAGATGTAGGATGAAATGGAAAGGGAAGAAGGGCAAATACAGAGTAAGATCCTTGATAAATCAGGACTAAAATAGCTACTTCAAAGACTAAGTCTTCTCAAAGCTACCACATGTGTGACAATAAACTTGCCTTGTCCATGGAAGTTCTCTGAACTACACTGTACAGATGTTCTAAGTCGAGAGCACTCCGTGTGCATTCTGGTTGTCTGCCAGCCTCTCCCTTGTACTTTCAAGGTTTCTATTTTAGTGTATGGCACAGATGGTAACAGAAATTGCAGCTGATCCGGGGACCCCATTTGTCTTAGCAGGTCTTGGTATAAGTGTTTGTCTCCTGCAATTCCTCAGATACCCTTGAAACGTGAACTAAATGATCGGAGTATCCTGACAGTATTTGTTTGAACTGGAACTCTGAGAAACCTGACCTGCTGTACTCCAATAAGCATATACCATTTAGGTGGCAATCCTTTAAATACCAAAATCACTGATTATGACCCTGTGCATGGAAATATGAAGAAGATCTAGGAAAAAAAGGGAAAGATTGTCCTGCTCCCTCCCTAATCAAGACAAAACTGCAGAGGTTAGCGGGGCATTCGAGCAGCCCCTGAAGCAGCAGCCTACTCAGAGACTCTCACAGGACACAAAGAAAAAGGGTCTACACATACCCGTAAGAATATCTGCGTTTCCGTGCCATGGAGTTACATTAAGAGAGTCCATGGGGAACGAACGGCCTTACTACTTCAATCTACCACTAAGTGACGTGGCTTGCACCAGAGGCAGGAAGCGTGCCCTTGCTCCTCTCCATCAACCTTCTCCTCAGGTTTTTGCTTCCATGACACACAAGATACAGTTAGAATAGGCAGCAGAGGAAGCACTGGTATCTGCAAGGCTTAACTTGTGCACAGCTAGGGCACTGACACTCTCTGCTCCACATGGGCTCAGAGCCCCGATCCAACAAATCTTCTGTGGTTCAAAGCAGTTTAAATTGTTTAATCAGAACACCACTAAACTCTACTTTTCCAAGAATAACACAATGGAAATGCTAAACCACCACACCTCAGATTTGCTCCAGACACTACGATCTTGGAAAACTATGGACAGGGTTGCAACTCTCCTTCCACTTTATTCTTCCCTTGTTTGCCTGATACTCCATCACTCAATCTTTACTTAGTTTCTTGCTTTTCCTCATAAAACTGAAAACCTTTGCCAAGAAGAAAAACTGCCCAACTGCTTAAAGGTTAAGCCAAAAATATGAAAATACATTTTAAATCCACCAAACATTACTAGTTACATTCTAAAGCTATCCAAATAATTCATACAATACCAAATAATAAACCTTAGGTATCTGAAAACGACGGGTTTTCATGTTCAGTTTGTCAACATAATTACCACTTCATGTACTCCAATTTCAATCCCTGACCAAAGCAACCCTCGACAGAGAGTATCTACACATAATTCATTATTTCATAGAAATGATGACAAGCAGTGCTTTAGCTGAACTTACCTGTGTTCTATTTTTTGAAGTGTAACTTTGTACTAGGCTTATTCCAAATATCAGCACAATCAAAAACAAATACAATACACTCAAGATTCTGTACGTGACTGCTTATTCGGACAGTGTTCCTTTCCACAGGAAAGGGAACTTTACAGGGCAAAATTTCTGTAGTCCTGCAGGAAATGACATTAGGATGAAGGCAAAGGGACACTCATGCCTTGGAACAATTGCTAACAGCTGCGAGCATGTTTTCCCCTTGCAGTCTGTTTTCTTTCATGAAGGTTCCCCCCCACACCATTCAATATCACTACACAAAATTAAAAATACTGATCTGCAAAAGAAAGGACTGGGGAATTCACAATACAGATTGCAACAGCAGATTATCATCCATGTCATTATAAACATTCAAAGACCACTCCTGCCTTCTTTCTTCTGAGTAAATGAACCTACTCCACTTAATCTTTCTTTTCATGTCATCACTTCCATTTTGCTATCCTTTGAAATTTGTCAGCAGGTTTGACATCATCGTGTCAGGCATCATCAGCATGATATCTACATCTAAGCAATATTTCTGCCTCGTTAGCTCTAAATAGCACAGACTAATTGTCTCCTGTTTCTGACATACAAAACCCTTGCTTAACACATCCTGAACTGAGAGGTGGCTTCATGAAACAAGTAGCCACAACTGCTTGACAAGCTGGCACACAGTCAGCAATAGGTGCCATTTCAGGGCCATGGATGCCACAGTGCACTTGTGCTGAGCACAGAGACACTGCCTCTATCTTTATGGAATTCTAACTTCTTGACAGGGATCATGCATCCAGGTCACTCAAGGCTGACTGAAGTGTGATCATTTTACAGAAGCCACCTCCCAAATGCAACCTTGAATTCTCCTCTCTATTTCATCCCCAAAGCATTAACAGGCACATTTATTAGAGTATGACATTCATTATCAGCAACGGGTACAAAGACTGGATGATGCACCTTTCATTAACACTGTCAGCACTTACTGCAGAGATTGGATCCAGCTAATTGGGAGACATTACAACAGAGAAGGAGGAAGCAAATCACACTTGCCACACACTCTGTAAGTGCACTGCTAGCAAGGCAGAGGATTGAAAGCCACCCTGTATCTCTGTGCAAAGAGCAGAGATGAGCAATGCAGCTACGTACCAAGGTCAACAGAAACAACCAACAGACAACATCTATCCATTCCAATGCAAACTAACTCAACTACGTGTTAAACTCTGTTAAACACATTTCTGTCCATATTCCTTGCATTTTCTCCTGCAGGAGCTTACAGCAGCTGTATCACTAAGTTCTGGCAGCAGATGTCTACAGGTCAGCCTGTCCCACTCTACTTTTCCCAGTTTTCTGCTAAGAAAACCCTTAAAATTTTAATCTCTACAATAAACTGAGCAGGATGTTAAACTTGGAGCCAGAAGAATGGTCACAATCTCCCTCTGGCACAACTTGAAATGTTTCGCTTGTCCCAGTGTGAAATCTGGACTTTAGCCTATTCCACAAGATCCTGACAAAGCCTCTTCATGGTGTATTTTGAAGCAAGCTGTCTTTCCCTTTTCTCCTCAAATTTCCCCCCCCCCATCACCTAAAATCACAAGGATAGGAAACCAACGCCTGTTTTGACTAGGAAAATATTTGCTACTGAACCTGGAGAAGAGTTGTGTTTAGCAGAACTTGAGAAAGCCATGGTTTTATCACGTGTGCTTATCAGCCTGCTTGCAAACTAAAGAATAACACAGGCTTAGATAAGTACCTCTGCATAAAATTTGAGCATGTTGACAGTACGAGCACAGAAGGAAGGACAGCAGGAGAAGGTACACCAGCTGCACAATCTCCACTAGAAGTTTTCAATGCCAAAAGGAGTAATAGTTTGGGGGTCCAGTCAGAAAATAACTCATTTTTATTCATCACACAGTAATAACTATCACAGTATTAATTTTCAGAATTACTGTTTCTGACCAAATGTGTATTCACCAAATGCAAACAAAAGCAAGTTTTTCCAAAAAACCCCCGTTATTTTCTCTAGGGTTTAGTATGGTTTCAGCTTGTTAACAGATATCCTATTATCTGTCTGACTAATATGAGATACTTACAATAGGATAATTACATTCAAAAGGAGATACTCTGAAATATCTTCTACAGCTTGTTGGCAAAAAAGTATTGTGCCTTTTTCAGAATTATTCTTCCTTTTCAAGGACCATCCACATTGTTCATTTATGTTTGAGAATATAATGCTCTCAAGTTCTCTGACTTCTGAACCACCTCTATGAAAAAGTCCTAGTGCAAAGTTCACAGATACTTGTGGTGTTTCTTACGTTCAGCCACGGAAGTGGCAAATTTTCATTGCCAGGAAGAGAAAGTACAACGAACAAATGCCGTCTTCGTGTATGCACTTCAGGCAGAGACCAGCGCAGATTCAGTAATATAAAGGAAGTGGCAATGAAAGATTTACTTCGTCAGATGAAATAAAAATAGCTGTGTCGAGACTTTAAAAAGAAGAGCTAAAAAAATCTGACTAGCTTTGACATACAAACTTAATTACACTCTGATTTTTTCGTACATCTAAACGTGGGTACAGGGGTCTATTTTTAAAGATCAAGTCCTTTTCAAATTCAGGAAGATTCTGACATCCTCCTGACAGCCCCAGAGCTATGTATTACTCGCAAATTCATGCTACTTCATCTTTTTTCTCAGGGTATCTAAAGAAATTAACTGAAGCCCAGGCAAGTTTTCCCTTGGTTTAGCTTCTCCCCACAACAGATGCAACCACCTTTGACCCACAGAGACAGTACAGCTGGGCTGCTCTAATGCTTTTCTTTTCCAATGTAAGGTTGATATCAGGTAAGTTTCCCAAGTAGTGAAATCCAGATGTGACAAGTATCTATACAAATAAAACGTGCATGGCTGCATGTGCAGTGGTATTTTTTATTCTCCCTTTCAAGCAAAAGAGTAAGTTCTACTGGTCCTTAGGTTTTCATGGCGTTTCGTCCAAGATAATGCTCACCGATATTTCTTCTTCAAGCAAAAAACTACCTATGGAACTATTCAGTTAAAATCTTAAGACTGTTGTCCAGTGGCATTTCTCATTAGGGCAACAGGTCTTTTAAGACATCTTTTCATTCTGAGGCTTCATGGTTTAGACACATGCAATCAGTGGCAAAGGAAAACAGCAAAACCTCACGAGAAACACAAACTCTAGGGCAAGAGAGAGTTAGAATCATTACTGCTGTTTCAATATGTTTGTGTGGATGCTACTCAAGTTGTGAATTTCTTGTTGGCAAGGCTTAGTACGAAGGTCTACAACAACTAGTGTTGCCAGTACAATTACTCACGCCCAATTTTCTCTCAATATGTATTAAAATGTCACTATCACCTCTGAGCAAAAGTGTAATGAATCATCAGGATTTGGAACAAATCTTGCAATCTGGCAATCAATAGAAATTTGAGTATTTTACTGAGCATTTCAGAGACAGCAAAATCTTTTTAACACTCTTGGTAGTGGCAGTGAGCAGGGCATCGATGCCTACAGAGCGCCTCATGTGCACGAGACTTTTCATGTAAGACTTAAAACATCCTGCCTCAACACCACTAAAAGTCCAGAATAAGCACGACCTGTAAATACATCTCAGCATGACTGTATAGCTTTAACAGTCTACAATGTTTTTGAAAATACTCATTTACTATAAAAGGATTTGGGGTTTAATATTTATTGTTCATACTTGTCTGAGGTGATCAAAGGGCTGAAGCACCTCTCCTATGAAGACAGACTGAGAGAACTGGGGCTGCTCAGCCTGGAGAAGGCTCTGTGGAGACCACACAGCAACGTTCCAGTACCTGAAGGGGGCCTACAGCAACAATGGAGTTTTAAAAGGGTAACAGTTTTAAACCAAGATGGGGTAGATTTAGACTAGTTATAAGGAATAAACTCTTCACTGTGAGGGTGCTGAGGCACTGGAACAGACTGCCCATGGAGACTGTGGATGCCCCCTCCCTGGAAGTGTTCAAGGCCAGGCTGGATGGGGCTCTGGGCAACCTGGTCTGGTGAGAGGCGTTGCTGCCCATGGCAAGAGGGTTGGAACTAGGAGATGATTAATATTCCTTCCAACCCAAACCAAACTTGTACTTCTTTAAGTACAAGGTCTGTAAGGCCAGCACTTTCCAGTGAACCTGTTCCATTGCAATGTCAATCTCTCACCCAAATTCAGTAGAGCAGAGGAATGATCTCACTCCTATCGCTCTTGTCACTGAGTCATAACAGCACAAAACCAATCCAATTCAAAGGCTCATCCAGGAAATCAAAGAGCAGTCCACTGGGACAATAAAATTGTCAGAAAAGTGTCACAAAGGCTCTACCCCAGGCTCCTGTGTTTCTTTTCAGCAATACTGAAGAATACATCTTACAATCATCTTGTTTAATACAACAGCACAGCACACCAATAAATGATTCGTTTATCTGAAGGTAGTCTCCCAGATGAAAACCCCAAATATAGTCTTAATTTCCATATCTTTCTTTCTTCTATGTATACAGTGCCCCAAGTGAACGGCAAAGTGAACAAATCCAGACCAGAAAATGAAGCTGGCTACTGCAGATATCCCCCGGTGGCTTGTCTACTTTCTCATTCAACATCAGTGAACAGTTCCTTGCAATTTTTCACTTTTTCCTGAACCTTTTTAATTTCCCTCTTTGCCCTCAGTGAAAGCAGCCTGCTTACAATGAATTGATTGCAAAGCACACTTTTGTCAACAGTTTGATTCCTTGTACATGCCATCCACTTGCCCCGCTGTGGCATGAAGCACAGCTAGTCTCTTCACCAGCACATACCAGAAGGACCAGGGGCTTCCTCCTCGTATATTCAGTGTTTGGGCAGGCAAAGCTATTCAGTACCTGGCCTCCACGTTTTCTGAGTAGTGAACCAAGCTTTCATGCCATTTCATCCTTCACAAGACACATTAGGAAGCTCAGTAGCCCATCTTAAGACAAAGCCTTGGCACAGACAAAACCAGAAAAGGGGAAGATCTCCACTTTTGGCAGAGAGGAAGGAGTGGCCGACATCCCAGCAAGCTGGGCTGCCATTCTGCAGGACCTGTACAGGCTAGAGAGCTGGGCAGGGAGAAACTGAATGAACTATAACAAGGGCAAGTGTAGAGTCTTGCATCTGGGAAAGAACAACCCCAGGGACCACTACAGGTTGGGGACTGACCCATTGGAGAGCAGTGTAGGAGAAAGGGACTTGGGGGTCCTGGTGGACAGCAGGATGACTATGAGCCAGCAATGTGCTCTTGTGGCCAACAAGGCCAACAGCATCCTGGGGTGGATCAGAAAGGAGGTGGCTAGCAGATAGAGGTTCTCCTCCACCTCTACTCTGCCCTGGGGAGGGTACATGTTGAACATTGTGTGCAGTTCTGGGTTCTGCCGTTCAAGGACACAGAACTGCTGGAGGGAGTCCAGCACACAGCCACAAAGACGATGGAGTAAAACACCTCCTTGATGAGAAAAGACTCTCTACTGCTCACTAGTGCTTCACTTCACTTTCACTGCTTGCAGGAGGAACGTCCTTCTCTCTTCACCAGCATAGCAAGATGATGAACATGGACTCAGATGTGTTTTAGAAATCTGAAATAGACAAACACTAGCAAGCAATTCAGTCTTGAAGGGGAACATGACTAACGCTATCCAGGACTTGTTCTGCAGTGTTACAACACAGACTGACCTTTCTGCTGGGAACCCCAGCCACAGTAGATTTTGCCATGACAAAAATCGTAACATAAGAAATTTTGGGAGATTTCCAAAGTCCATTCCTTCTCTGTCCTTCACAGCTACTCAATCCCTTCAATAAATCCATGCCTTTCCCTGCAAGAGGTATCTGGACTAAGAAGTACATCTAATTGTCTAGACAATTAAATGAATCACCAAAAGTAACGGACAAGTAGCAGGTAATTTTTTTCTATTTAAACAGACCAGCCCGAGTACCTGGCAAAAGGAGGTTCTACATCCTGCAGAGTGAGGCAGAAGTGCCTTTCCTTGGTCTTCTGGTTCAGGCAATAACACATTCACCTAAGTTCTTGATTTAATGCAAGTAACTCTGTGTTGCGTTACAAACAACGGCTGTCAGCAGCACAGCTCTAAATATTAACTGATGCCAGTTCTTAGTGAGCAGTGCACATGATTGATGCTGTAGTATAAAGATTAAGTCCCTTTCTTATTTAATCTGTATTTGTCTTGTAAAGTGATTGATAAGCTTGTCAACCTACTGCTGTTGATTATTTGCTTGAATGACTGGTTGGATAACTTCAATATAATTATTTCTGCTTTGAAGAATTGGCACTGGTTCAGTCTAAAATCCTGCAAGAGACTTTGAGCAAAGGGTTGGCCTTTTTCTGCCCCCACAGTAAGTAACAAGGGAAGTGGAAGGGATTTTCACTCCTTGAAAAGTGAGTACCTCCTACAGCAGAGTACTTCAGGACAGAAGAGAGCCCCTTCCCAAGAAGATACTCATCTGACATTCATAACAAGCCCTGGCCATATAGAAAATATTCACTACATTTCAGGAGCATGTTCTCTTAAGTATTAATTTCAAAACTTTAAAAATACCCTGACAGATCAGCCCCAGACATAGCTATTAAAATGTAAAGTTACACTTGAAGAAACTTAATACTTTTGACATCTTTATGTAGCACAAACATGTTTATTTTTCTTATTTTTCTTAAGTTTACAAGCTTTAAAAAAACCCAAAAACATGCCAAGTCAAAAATTAATATGAAAACTGCCTAAACAAATCCAGATTTAAACCTATTTTTGAGGATCTCAGTCTAATGAAATAGAGTCCGGAATGGCTTCTCACCCTAAGACTAAGGCCACTGCTTCAAAACAAAGCAGAAAATGTCACTAGTCTGTCTGCCAACTGCTTGGGGAAACTGTCCAGCCATGGCAACATCCAGTGCATTCCATTAATGACATACATCTGAGGCACATAAATAAAATGCTGACCACTTGCTAGCTCTGGAATGTGAAGGATTTATTATGTTTAAAGTATGGAACAAAGCTGCCAGTCTGTCTATCAGTATTAGTGACTAAGTGGGCTTTCCAGTAACACTCAAACAGGGTACAGTCAGTCATATTTCCTCTGGAAAATAAAAGCTAATTACTCATGCCATTCTAGATCTAAAATCCTGCTCTCCCAACTCTGATCTCTGCAGCTTGGTTGAACATTCCAGGAGTTTCTCCTCATTGTTACAAGAAATACATAGGGTCATCTATTTGCTAAGAATATTCTTTGCAACCACTTCCTCTAGTCCTATCACTTGGCACCAGGGAGAAGAAGCTGAGGGACAAGGTCTCCCCTCAGTCTCCTTTTTTCCAGGCTAAACAACCCAGCTCCCTCAACCAATCCTGATCTATTTTCCTTGAGATTTCAGCTTGGCAGGATTATAAAACCACATAATCTTGTGCTATATTGAGCAGAGAGTGAAGGAAACTGGTATTTTATGATGGAAAACCAATTGCAACTTTCTGTAGAGGAGTCCTGTTCCAAAAAGTACTTTTACACCTTGATACTATCACACTAAATTAAAAGTTCCAGATCTACTCACACTATAACATAGCTGTGTTTATATTTATTTGACCCAGTATGTTTACAGGTATGTTTGCTGCATTTTCTACACTTTTTGGGTAACTGTATTTCATCAACAAGAGTATGTGGATGACTTTATTGCTAAAAGTATAAAAGTAAGTGCAGAGACCCAAAGCAAAGTAAGTAATATCAGAAATTTTACCTTCAAATAAATTACAGAGCATGAAAGAAATAGGTAGGTAGGAGTTAACACAACCCGTGAATTACTACGGACCTTGAATTTCCCATCCATGTGCACTAAGCTATGAGCCCTGCAGCCCTGTGCTGAAATCCACTGCTGTTTGCCCTTGCTGAAATGTAACCAACTCCATCTACAGCTCTCCTGGACAGATCAAGAGTGAACAGAGACTTCTGCAAGAACAACACCTAAAAATCTCTTCTTCCTGACAGCTTATTTAAAGAGAAACTTTGACCATGACACACACATATACATCGTTATGCCACTCTACCTTCACTCCCACACACACCTTACAATTCTGCTCTCAGCATCTCATCCAGGTGGCTTTCCACTCATCACTCCCTGTATCAAAGATTATGGTCTTTGAAGAAGCAAGTGGAAAAAACCCACCAGAAAAAGCCCAGAAGCTCAGAGCAAGCTTCGGTCCAGAGCACAGGAGAGCAGTGGTGCCAGCAGCAAGCAAGACTGTAAAGTCAAAATGCAGAACTGAAAAATGTGAGTTAGGATTGAACCCTGGAAATGTAAAGGGTCTATCTGTAGAACTGCATGTGCTGGGGTGCAAGAAAGTAATGATCCTGAGGTAGTAAATTAAACATTTGACAGGAGGCTTAATGCTAGAGAGGACTAGAAGAGAAAGTCTGTGGTCAATTTACACCACATCTAATTGTAACCAAAAAATCGTCGTTACTCTCAGAATGCTTACTGACCATAAGGGGTGTTTCAAGGTCTGTGTTTTTAACAGCGTTCACAGAACCACAGAATGGTTGGAAGGGATCTCAGAGACCATACAGTTCCAACTCCCCTCCCATAGGCATGACCACAGCATGACAGAACATTAGGGACTGGAAGGGACACCTCGAAAGATCATCCAGTCCTATCCCCCTGACACAGCAGGATCACCTAGACCAAGTCACACAGGAACATGTCCAGGTGGGTTTGAAACGTCCCCAGGGAAGGAGACTCCACAACCCCCCTGGGCAGCCCCTTTCAGCGCTTCTCATATTTATGAACTGTGACTTGCTAATGACAAAGAATAAAAGTCTTTGTTTAAGTGTAAACACTCTTTTCCCTTCCCAGCATAAATTGTTTGGTTCTAGCTCACAAATGCAAATCTGTGTATATTTCTGTAGTAAAAACTTGGAGGGATTAGCTATTGGGACAAGTCTTTTGGATGTTAAATACTGAGTTCTAATTTTCATAGGTGATTAGAGTGAAAAGTAGGTATTAAGAACAAAACCAAGTCAGATGGACTGCTGAGAATTAATGATAAGTAGAACTGCTTAATGATGAACTCACGCTAAGTTATTGTCAGGACAGCTATTGATTTCTTATAGGCTCTTCCCTGAAGGCTCAATCTATCAAAATCAACCTCTCCAACTGACTTGACAAAAATGCTTTTGGCATAAACAGTTTCCTTTGCGTTTATCACTGAGAAACTAATCAATCACTCAATAAACACTAGCAGCTGTTATTCCATTTCCAAGTTCTTAATGAATCAGAAGTTGTCTGTTGACGAGCCCGACACAGACCTTGTGCATGATCTGTGCCAAAACACAGACACAGGCTACTGTTGCTTCACTGCCTCTGGAAACTGAGCTAGACTGACTGCATGACCTGCACGGCACCAGAGCATTCCTCAGAGCCCACGGGGGTTTTACAGTGTGCCTTCCCCTTCTACATGCCGTGCAGCATGCAAGACAATATGGACGTGCTCTCCACCTGCATGCACTTCAAGAGGAAATACCGACTCTACGCTCTTATTTTTGGCAGAGTTGCTAAAAGGAGATCACTCTCAAATCTAGGCACTCAGATTTCATCTCACCTGAAAAAGCAGCAACTCGCATTTAGCAAACCCAGTTAAGCCTTGTGATTAATGGGAGAAAAAATGTTTTTACCAGGTTTCAACTTTCCTCTAACTCATTTTTCTCTAGGCTAAGTACAGTTGTTTTGAGCAGTGCAAACTGGCAGACAGCTAACCTTTATTTCAGAGAGACAAATTACTTTTTTATCACAGTTTATCAAATCAGCAATTCAACTCCACAGATCGACACAGTGGGAAAGGTTTATCAGGATAGAAAGAGATTTCACTGAACACAGGCTGGCCCAAAGGAAGATGTCTGCTTATACGAGGAAGAACAGCAGAGTTTTTCAGGGTACTCCAAAATGAATGGAAGCAGGCAAATTAGAAGGTGGAATGGCTGCAAATCTTTTCCAGTCAACTTTAAACAAAAGGAAAGAGGCCTGTCTATCATGGATTAGGCAAAACCAACCCTGTCTGCAGACAGGCTTCTTTCACTGCTTCACCTTCCATAACAAAAGCAATATAGCATTGTCTTCTATAATTATCGGGGGAAGACTGAGAAAATCATATGTTGAAGCACGAAAAGCTGAAATAAACAATAAAACTGTAATTTGAAGTCATGACAAAAAGACACGAGCAAATGCTTGAAAGCCTTAGAATCTGTAGGTATTAGGACACTACGATTCTTATTTACCATGAACTCCCACTGCCTTCACGTTCTACCATGGCAACACTGAATACAAACAAGATCCTCCAGTTTAAAATCAGTTTGGGTAATTCTGCATGATCTGCTGCTGCATCCTTGCCTATCCTTTTGATGTTCTCCCACCACGCCTGAAAGGCAAACCCTGACCCCTTGATATGACATGACCCATGTGAGAGCCAATGGATATCCCTCTCCACGATGCTGTAAGTGACTCGGGAGACAGCGGAATGCCCTTTTTACCTTCCAGCCACACCAGGATGTCTTTCCTTCTGCTCTCCTGATGTGTGGACCTGGTGAAAGATAACCCACTGCCATCTTCCTCTCTGATTAGCTTAGTTTTGTTCTCATGCATTCTTACTCATTTTTCCCTTATGTCTGACCCAATCTGATGATTATTTCATCTCCACACCCATATCCCTTTTCTTTCTTTCTCATTCTTTTTCTCTTTCTTTCCCCTCTTCCTTTCTCCTACTTTGCCTTCTCTCTTTCTCCTTTAAAACTACCACCATTTGAGAAAGGGGGCGTGTGAGTTGGAAAAGCCTTTCCATTTCTCTTCTTTGCTGTAGGAAGGTGCAGCCAATCTCTGTTAGGCTTCCACACAGTGCTGCTTTCTTGTCTGCAGCAGTGAAGGGGCTGGAGCCATTTTACTGGCAGTTTATAGGGTTTTTTCATCACTTTTAACTGTTTATTGTTCTCTGTTAATAAAACTTGCTTTTTTTCCTGTACTATAATATTGTCCTCAGTTTTTCTGTGTTTTGAAGACCCCGGGAAATCTAAACCAAGACTTGCTGTAAGAACTTTGGCTCTATTTTGCATCATATTTATGCTACAACATGATAAAGAAGAACCCTTCTCCCTCAGTTTATTTTTTAAATCTATTTTCTAGGTAAATTCCCATTTTAGTAGTAGAATACTGTCTTGGTAGACTATGCAGGACTAATACCTGAGCACTGCAGCATCAATCATCACTATGGAAAAAGTGTAGCTACGTTTCACTGTATTGTTTCCTCCCCAAGAAGCCTACAAAAGAGATGTCACATTACTGTCCTGCTGTACAGAGAGTATGGGGTCATAATGAGCTAACTTTTATATCTATTGCTAAAGCAAACTGGAATTCTCGTAAGAATTCATGGGTGAATATAGTTTCCTCCCTGCTAAAAATAAACTCCTGATGTAGGAATTTAAAGAAAATTATTCTAGAATGAGTTGTGCTTTATTACTTCCTGATTTCCAGTGCAGTTACTACCCTTGAGTAACATCCTTAGTACACCTTGAGGCTAAGGTGAAGTCAGCTGATTCCCCTGAGTTCTCAAGACAAACACAATTTGGAGAATGAGAATAAACAGCTCTGAGAAGCTTGAATTATTGAAACATGGTTACATCTGAAACATTCCTTCTCAGCTTTGTTTTTCCTCTTTAACGTTTCCTGGTGACGGATAACAAAACTATTCGGACACTTAATCCAGGTAAGAACAGGCAAGTGCTTTCTCTTTGGTCCAGTCCAGAACAGAGCAGCAGCTGCCATGCAAAGACAAGTGGTGGAGCTGGACGCACGCTGCCTTCTCCTTGTGCTCACACCCCAGCAGAGCTGGTGCAAGCTGTTACCAGCACAGCTCTCTAGGAAAGCAATTCTCAAAACTGCGCTGGAACATGGAGCCCTGCAGAATCCGCCCAAAGTCAACAAGACTTAGTAGAGGTTAAGGACAATGTTTTCACAAGTCCTACTGCAGAATTCAGGACATGCTGCAGCTTGAAAGGAAACGTATAACCTATACAGAACACTACTCTGAGTAAAAGACGACTGCAGGGCGCTTAAGGATGTCGTCGTCATCAACAAAGGTGAAGAGTCAAGAAAACTTTTTCAAGAAAATCATCTTATTTTCTTTTCATGTAATTTTTCATGTTATCAGTTTTCTCCATGTGGAAAGGTACTTGCCTAAACTAACAGCACCGCAGATCAGCATGAAAGCTGATTATAGTCAGATGGTGAAGAAGATGATGAGAACTGGAACAAAGGAGCAATGGCATGCTGTTACTACGAGCACCGGAGATATTATTTTGCTCATTAATTGCTCATTACAGCCCATTAAAGTTGCTGTTGCTTCCAATTATGCCAGTGCTCCTGCAGAATGCAGCGTAACGCAAAGCTGTGATTCACTAAGTGCAACAGTAAAGTGTGTTTTAAGAATTTGAGTAGTAGTGCTGTTCCAGGCTTGGCTGAGTCCTTGGTAGGAGGGCAACTGTCAGAATTTTAACTACCTCCTTCAACTTGGCTGTCAGCAAGCAGAATACTGTCATTCTTTCAAACAAGAATCAAAAAGCACTTTGCAAATATCAGTGATGTAGGCCTCAGATCACCTACTGCAATAAAAAAGCAGTATCATCTCTCCAATGGGGATGCATGTTTGGAGTCACAAATCAGCTTAACACTTCTTTTGCTACTCATCCCGAAGGTAATGCTCTTCAGCTGACAAAAATACGTTGGTTTCACCTTAACTTGCTGTTTTCCAAGCAAACCTGTGCAGTACCTAAAGCCTGTGACCTAACACTAAAGAAACAGAGACGCATGAGCACAGCAGTACATTACGACCGGGGAAGGGGAAGGACGTGGAGAATTAAGCAGTGAAAGGAAGCAAGCAGTCTTCTGGCAGACTGAAAAACAAACCCGCAAAAGAAACACAATAAAGCCATGGAAGATATTAAATAGAACAACAAAAGATTACACTATTTGTACGTTATAATCCAGAACCGTTTAGTTCAACGATTTCCAGTAAGGCCATCAAATATTTACGCAAAACTTATTAATCTATCCTTGAATCTTAGCCAGTAGCAACGTGATCTCAGAGCAGTATGATGCATCTGTAATCCTGCTGTCCTTTAGGGACAATTAAATCAATACGCAGCTCATCTGGAAAGGTCTCAGGCTGCCTTCTTCTATAGCAAGTTTAAGCCTTATTCAAACCAAACCAAAATTGCAAATAGCCTATAATAAAGGGTCTCCAAAAAAAGTTACTCATCTCAGTAGTTAATTGAATTATATGGGACCTGTTGTCATGGGTATGGTGGGTTGACCCTGGCTGGATGCCAGCTGCGACCAAAGCTGTTCTATCACTCCCCCTTAGCACACACAGTGCTTGTAGCGTTCCGTGCAAGACCTAGACTCATATCACGTAAGAACAGCTACAAACCGTCACTTCCCCGAGTCTGTGGCAGACCTGCAGAGGGGCACCTGCTTTAAAAGGCAGCCTATTAACAGTCACAGCTCTTTGACTTAAGGGACAGAAGTCTGGTCAAGTGTGGAAGCACAAATCCTTCAGTCAGTCCTGGCAAAAAAGGGGCCCCCTAGCCACGACTGTTTGCAGATCTCCTCCAACGGAACCCCCAACCAAACTGTAGACTGAAATACCCTTCTAAATGCAGCAGATACACTGTCAAGTAGCATACAAATTAATTATACACAGTAATTGTGACACCTATATGATCATATTGTCTTATATTTCTCCTGTTAAAGCTAATGAAATTCTTATATTAACTATACAGAGCAGGATTACGGTCACATCCTGATTTGTCATTTGTCTTTTATTAAGTGGCACTTAGGTGCATCTATAAATTTAAATATATCCTAAACTCTGAGCATTTTTTGTGTTAAATAATAAAACAAGTGAATTGAAATTCTGCTGCAAGAGGCAGTTGTATTTGCATGATACATTACACGAGCCACGCCAGCTCACAGAGGCAGGTGGCTTTCTCAACCTGGAATTACAGATCGCATCCATTACTGACACGGAGAAGATACATGAATCAACAGTCTCCAGAAGAACTTGCAGCGGGAAAACATCTGCCTTCCCTCCTGTTTCTTTGTGTTCCTCCATGCAATTACAATGTCAGCTTTGTTTTGCATAGCTATGTTAAAATCCGCAGACTCGAAATACCGGCTTGTTAAATAGAGTAAGAAGTAGGAAATAACTGAAAACTGTGACAGCCTTGGATCTAAAGTTATTTTAAAAATCAAGGTTCCTTCGATTCTGAGATATTCTGTGATTTGTGCAGTTACTCAAAATGCAGGAGACAGCCCTGGCTGACCTTCACTTTCACTGCTGAAGAAGAATCACTCTGGGTTTGTTTTGCTACAGCCAGAACATTCTATTGTTTAGTTTTTTGTACTTCTCCCAAATAACACTGCAGGTGTACAAGTTCTTTAGAAAAGGAAGGATTGTGCAGCTTTAGAATATTCAACACATGAGGGCTCCATTTCTGGTGTGAGGAGACAAAAGTCAAGAAAAATGTGAATAAACTCAAAGAACCTCAAAGTCTACACGTAAAACATACTCACCTAAAGCAAGAGATTTGAAACCACAATACTTTATTTTCTTCATTAACCTGTGATTTCAGTTCAGGAGGCACAGCTGTTGATAAAAACACTCAAGAATTTGGGTACAGTAAATACAATAAGCAACTTCTCTTCCTCAAGAATGGAAAATGGCTGGCAAACTTGCCACCCATGTCATATGCAACAAAAGGAGAACATGCAGGCAGAGCAGAGTCACTCCTTTTGTTTTCTACTTAATCTCACCATTTTCTTGACTTCAGCTCTATTGTAAATCATACCCCTGTAATTATAAAATACGTGAATATGTGACTATGGGGCAGTAGGCATAAGCATTCTTTAAAACATGGCTCCAGCGAAAGAAATCTCCATGTATTTTCTACAAACCTTCAGGCAGGTGCTACAGAAGAGCTTAGGAATGACAGGTCTGCACAGTAGCAGAAAATGCCACCAATGCTGCCTGCATTAAATCAATCTTGCTCAGCAGTGATGGCCACCACACTGCCATGAACTTCTACACTGTATATGTGGCATGTCACATCTGAAATAAGAGATGAGCCCTTCCAGCGCTTCCCAGAAGTGCGCTTTTCAGTTATCAAATTCAGTATCTGATATATGCAGGAAGCAAGGAAGGAAAAATGTGTGAGAGAATCTGCCTGGGAAGTGCTGCAAATATTGGGCAAGTAACTTTCTGCATCTTAGTTTAACTGTAAACTAGAGGTAACAGCTACTAACCTTTTGTGAACTTGCTATATAAAGACTGCTGCTAACAAGGGATCATTTCACGAAGTATAGGCATGAAACTATCTCTGGGGTAAAGCAGAGCAGCTGTTTAACGAAGCGCAGCCATACAACACAACTCTGCTTCATTCCAGAAGCAAACCCAGAAAAACACAGCGTTCCATTTCTTTCTTTTTTCAAACCAGTGTGAGTAGACAAAAAAGTACTGAAGGCTTGATCTTAAGACATTGCCTGCAGTAGTTGCATTATTAGAGAAAACCCTGCACTCTGTGTACCTTATTTTTTAAAACTTCCCACACATGGCACTGTCCAGAGACACAGTTTTGTTTACAGTGCTAAAAGAGAAAACCCAACAAATAAGTGACTTCTGGTACAACTGAGCTATTTGTGCTCTTGGCCTGCTTATTCTTTAAAATAATACAAGATTAAAAGGCTCCTTGTCTCCTTGCACCACTTTGGTTTTAAACTCACCGGCAACACCAAGAAGAATGTTAAATAAAAGCCTGTGAAAGTTTCCAAACATAATCTGATGAAATAACAGCGTTAGGAGTATTATTTTAATAAAAGTCTACCTGCCTGGACAACGTCTGTTGAGGACATCCATCCTAGAGATGGGTTTTTTCCAGACAGCTAGCCTCACATAAGTTATTTGTCCTTTACTGTTGGCACATTTGTGTAAACTGAAACAAATAACTAAAGTAGAACAGGAAATCTCCAGTTCTCCCAACACTCCCATCTAATGTTACCACAGCACAGAGCAAAACACCATGTTTGCATACTCTCACTAAGAGATTATTTACAACATTTTGAACAAACACTCCAAACCCCCGCTTTTCTGCACGTATGAAATGAGTAGTCACGTGTTATTGACTTTGTTCAAGTAGCAGATTATAAATCTGTGAGGAATGTAGATTCTACCAATTTTGTACCAGAGTTACTAATGATTTTTATTACTCCTGCAATACTCTAGGCCGTAACGAGCTCTGCGGAGCATACACATGCATATGTAAGGTCACACACGACCTTTTCATAAGCACACATCAACACTGCTCTGTAGAACTGTCACTTTGAGGCTTTTTTTAAAGGATCTAAAGCATACAAGCATCACAGCAACATTTTATCTGAAATTAAAGCATCTTCAATGCAAATTCTCTCTACATTGTTGATCTCTAATTTGCCTGTACTTAGGTTTTTCTTTACTATTGCCTGCCTTGCCAACTCATACTGGATTAAACAGTCATTTTCATATATCACCAATAGCAAAGGCCTGAGTCTCGACAAGGCACTTCTGCAAATTCATGTTCTTTCAGAAACACAGATAAAGTAGGAGTTTTCTCAATACTGCTTCTCAGGGACCCCTGTGCAGGTCTAGTATTTTCCAAATAGTTCAGAGGTACAATAGAGAGTGAGTGCATTGCTCAGCAATAAATCTCAGGAGCAAAGCTTCTGGTGCAAGTAACTAAAATTCCTCTATTTGAGTCAGCAATACAGCAGAATCAAGCACATGAAAGATCAGGCACGTGGGAGTACAATTTTAATAAAGACACTCCTCGTAAAGACCAATTTACTGTCTGCATCGACAGTGTCAGCCTGTGACCTGTCTACTGGAACACAGAAGGAGCTTACAACTCTTAAAACTGTTGGAGCAGAAGCTTTCTCCTTCAAGGAAAGCCATTCCTATAAGTTTTTTTGATGTCTGACTAGATGAACCTTTGGTCCTTTTCTTCCTGTTTTCGCTCCCTATTTCCTTGCTGCAAACACCTACTTGAGACAGAAGGACAAGTGAACAGCAGTCACCGAGTACTGCACCGCATGAAAATGATCTTACAGAGTCGGGCAGCACCGGCACTCCTGAGTAAATAACTGGGGCTACTCCATACCCCACAGGAGACTTATGTTTTTATGAAGTGGAAAAAGACTCGGAGGAGGCAGACACAGTGCTAGCAAAAGAATCGTGCATTATTTTTGCTTCAGGATGGCCTGTCAGAATCTGTGAAGCCCTTCAACCTCAAAGCGCATTCAACCTTCACCGTTAGGACATTTGTGGTCAAGACTCTGTTCACATTAAATATCTCACACTGTCTTGCCTCAGCCTTGATTACCTGCTTGGTGAGTCTCTCCCATTCTATGTCCTTTTGTTGTACAGCATCTGCTCCCTATGTTGAATTAACTTTAAGCCGGTGAGTCTGCTCGGTCAAGCTTGGCTCAGCGACTCTGAGTCCGCTCTTTGTACTGTTCCCTTGTGCATTTCTAGAAAAGAGTGTGCACAGACACAAAACCACAGAATTGCTGGATTCAGAAGGGACCTCAAGAGATCTTCAGTCCCCCTGCCAAAACAGGACTGCCTAGACCACACTGCACAGGGCTATCAGGTTGGTCAAGCACCATTTCCCCTTGGTGAATCCATGTTGACTACACTCTCTTCCCAGCTTAAAAGAAAAAACAATTTTAGAAAGTCCCCTATTCGTGTCAAGCATTGGCACACGATTCAAATTTCTCTGTTGTCAGAATTTTTTTCTTTATTTAACTGACGTGCGCTGCCAAATCTAGTTTGCATGGAAAAAATAAACAGAATTTTTACTGCAAAGAAGGACAAAATAATCTAATCCAAGAATTTCTTTTACTCTTTTGTAACTATCATGAGTCAGTTCCACGTTAAACAAGTGTTGCCTCCATATGTTGCATATTCCCCTGCAAGAAAGACTACTACAATGAGAATAAAGTCGTTCCCATGGAATATAAATTAATTTTCAAATTGTCAGAGCACTGGATCATCAACATCCAGTAACTTCTGCTGAACGCTGGAATCTGAGTCCTTAGTGGTCTACCTGCACAAACGCTACTTAGAGCCATCAACGTGAAGAACTCATTGAAATGGTACTATTTACAAGTACTTTAAGAACTTATGTGTCCTGAGAATGTCTATGGAACAGGAGGAAAAACCAGTTAAATTCAGAACTGATGCTGGAAATACACATTATAAATAGAACATAGTGGGAGACTGACACGACCTTTCCATATGGATGGATTGTGATTTGCATCTCCAGGTCCACGCTACACAGCATGCCCAGTGACTAACTTCACAGTCATTTCTTTATACCCTCTGGTGCTCCAAGCTTCTCTGAACAGCTGACATTTTGTTTTCAAAATTCTACCGTAAGAGATAGAGTTTCTCCAGATCTTCCAAAGCAAACCACTTTTAAGTAACAACGATTTGGGGTGCAAGGGACAGAGGGGAAGTGGGTCTTGCACTGCTTACTGGGAATTGCCAGTGAGGATTAAGCTGGCATGGACACAACAATGTACTGCATCCAATACATCGAACTGTCATGATTACACAGGCACAGATATTTATAGCACTAAAGTGGTATCACTTGGAATTGAAACCCACCTTCCTCAGCTCCTCTGACATCTGAGGATAAGCCAGAACAGAAAGGGATTTATTTTCTGCCAAATGATTTTACTATCTTCATGTGACCACATCAAAACACCATACTTGAGCAACAGTTAACGCTTACTACTGAGTTACAACCTTAGTATCCAGCATGCAAGGCTTTCACTATTAAGGGGTACCAGACCTGCTGTTGCAATGATTCCCTCTCCCTCTGCTTATGCTGCAAAACAGACCATTCATCCAGATAGTTTAATCGTGGGCAAGAGAACGATGGCAGGATATTTCACAGATTTCCAAGAAATGAGATACAGATGTTATTCCCTTGCGCCTGAATTTCTCGGGAGCAACCACAGAAAGAGAACACTGTGCTGAACTTTGCCTTTGGATTTCTGTTCTGAAGAAAATACATCTTTACATGTCATAGTCTCACACAACTTTACACTGGAAGTATTAGCACTTTGCAACCTGCATTAAAAAGTCACTAGCACAGTGTTATTAAGTGCTCATTTCAAGTAACAATTGTGATCTGCCAAACTACTTAACAGCTTGCAGCAAGAAATTTTAAGCCATTAACAAGCTTGCAGTTATACATAATAGAGCAAATGAGTTTAAATAAAAATTACTTTCAGGCAGGGGAATGATTAATCATTGCCGTTCTCTCCTTCATCTGTATTCTTCACAAAAGTTGCCAACCTTTGTCCCAGCACTAATGGTGAGCTTTATGTGTCTGTACCTGGTATTTTTAAAATTGATTAATTAGCAAGGCCACATTTTATTAGAAAGTGCAGAATGGAGTCACATTTTTATTCAGTTCCCTAGGGAACTAATTATAAGGTCTGCTCAACATACATCAAAACAATATCTCCTATATGGCACATGTAATTATTTAGATACTGTAAATACCCTTCCAAATACTTAGAACTGCTTCAGCTGTTTTCAAGATTCATTAGAAACCGGCGCCAGCCTCTGCTGGTAAGTTCCAGCCATTCCCTGCTGAGGAAGAACGTCAGGTACTCAGCACCACAAAAATGTAAACCCTGTAATGGGAATTTATCACATTCACCTCTGAACCAGCACAAAGGAAAAACAATGGAGAGCAAAGAACATAGTAGTAAAGCCTACACCACCCTTTAAAAAACCCCAAGCATACATGTTGAATGACCCAATGATAGTGGTTTTTCTCTTAGCAACAATTCAGTCCAGACCTTTTTTTCTTCATCCCCAGTTCTACCTGGCAGTTTGAGCACATCAAAAATAACACTAGGATATGCAAGAGAACTTCTGGTAGAAAAGGAAGAATCCCTATTTCCCATCATCTCACAATAGCCTTGGGGTACAGAAGGGGAGGGTACTGAGAGGCAATGGCTCTGACTCAGCCATTGCTGTTCATACTCCTGTAGCTTTAAAAACTGAGACCCATCAGACCATACACACTAACACATTCAAAGAAGTTTTGCCTTGCAGCACTTAAAGTCTAGAAAGATTAGACAGTGTGTGGGAGTAAAAACTGCTCGTTTGTACCTGGGAAACCAATACACAGAAGTTACCCTCCCTAGTACACAACTTCTCCTTAAGTCTGTAGCAGAACTAGAAAATCAACTGTCACAAACCGGCAGTTTACCCCTCAGAGGACTGTCAGCACAAACACTAACACAGCCTCGGGAAGCTGCAGAGGGGCGGCAAAGTATCTGAGCAGCTACGCCAAAGATCAGATTGTCTTTTTGGCTCCTGGAGTTCTCCACTGGCTTAGGCTGTGCTCACGTTCACAGGATTTGCCCATAAAGGCAAATTTTAGCCAAAATGAATTAAATAAATGATTAGTTTTAAAAGCTGTTGTTTCATTGGCTGCAAAGCTCATCTACATTGGATGATACAGTGAGCATCAGGCAGTAGAGTGCTTCCATAGCAACACACACTCTCTGTTTAGTTATTTCCAGGGCATCTGTCACTGATTCTGCTCCTTGAAAACAATTGCAAGGAATGACGGTTCCTTGCAGACTAGTAATCAGCCACCTATGTTATTTTAGAAGAGCATCTGTATTGTTTTCAAGCTACAGGGTAGATTTAGATTGCATCTTAAGAAGAAATTCCTGACTGTGAGGGTGCTGAGGCACTGGAACAGGTAGCCCTGGGGAGATTTTGGCTGCCCCCTCACTGGAAGTGTTCAAGGGCAGGCTGGATCAGGTTCTGGGAAACCTAGTCTGGTGAGAAGCGTCCCTGCAGGGGAGTTGAGCCTAGATGATTCCCAAGGTCCCTTCCAACCTTAACCATTCCATGATTCTGTTGTCAGAATATACCGTGGGAGAGCAGGTAGCAGAAAACTGCTGCTTCAAACTGATTATAATACAGATTTCTCTCTCCCAGCATTTCCCAAACAAAGAGTCCAGTGCAGTCTAAAGCAGAACACAAAACATCTTTGAAGAGCCCAATATTATGAACTTTCTGAAGCTCGAAAGACTGATTCAACAAGAACACGCTGGCTTGAATTACATACCAAATATTGCCATGTCTAAGCAGAAGACAAGTCTTTCCATGTAAGAAAACAGACGTAGGTATTTCTAAAACCTTCTCGTGAACCAGATTTTCTGAAGGTGTACCAAATACTTTTAAGTATTGAATTACCTCACTTTCATGATATAACAAAATAACAGTATGACTTGAAGCCCAACACACTGATCAAATCACAAAACCATGTGCTATTACAATGTTTTAGTTAAAATGTGTTTAGTCTGCAGGTTTTCATGTATTAGTCTGCAGGTTGTGCAGTACCAGTAGCTATCTTTTCATCACCTTGGAAACACCTCGACATGCAGGAAAACAAACACGTATTTCTTACTGCAACCAAATAAGCTGTTAATCCTGAATCATCTATTTGACATTCTTAAGAAATTCTGCAATAAGTGAGGAAAAAGCCCTAATTTCACATCAGAGAATCTCTTCTGTACCTGAGTAATAACCATAGTGATCCTGATTTTGATGATGAGCACAGACAAACAAATGTCTGATGAGCACATACTGCTTCCCTCAACATAAACAACACAGGACTTGTGAAAAGAGCCAGACAGTGTTTGTGTAAAGTGAAATTCTTATATTCAATAGTACTTATTTTATTAAATGTCCAAAATGTACATATAGGAAAAAACACCAGATACTACTGTGCTAAATAAGAGCTGCGTGACATTTCAGTAGTTACTGAAATCAGTAACAATCGACATTATTTACTCCACAGAAAAAAGTAACTGCTGTTCCCTTGTCATTTAGTATTTTGCTGAAATAGACAGACTGAGAAGCTGTATTGTAAGTTGTTTGGTCTGGTTTATCGTAAATAACTCTGAAGGAGTCACCAAGTGTACACATCCAGTGCACAGCGAGTATTTTAAATGGTTTTGGCTAGTGTGTATTTTGTAGACCACTACTACATTCCCTCAACAGTGACTCACTGGAGAACAAACAAAATGTTCTGCATCTGAGAGGAGAAGTATATTAACAAAGAAGAAAAAGAAAAGGAAGGAACCAGAAAATCTGAAAAAGAAGAAAACTCTCTTTATTATTACCTGCTTTTTGTCCAAAAGAGCCCGTGTGTGTTGACCCCTCTACTCTGCACTAGTGAGACCTCATCTGGAGTACCACATCCAGTTCTGGGCTCACCAGTTTAAGAGGGACCGAGATTTACTTGACAGAGTCCAAAAGAGGGCTATGAGGATGATTCAGAGACTGGAATACCAGCCTTATGAGGAAAGACTAAGCGACCTGGGGCTTTTAGTCCAGAGAGGACAAGACTGAGAGGGGATCTAATTAGTGTCTATAAAGACATGAGGGCTTCGTGTCATGAAGGCAGGGACAACCTGTTTTCACCTGTTCCCTGTGATAGGAGATGGGATGAGGGGCAGTGGATTCAAGCTCGAGCATTGGAAGCTCCACTTCAACATGAGGAAGAACTTCTTTACTCTAAGGGTTAGAGATCCCTGGAACAGTTGTCCAAAGAGGTCGTAGAGTCTCCTCTGAAGATTTTCAAGACCTGTGTGGATGCATTTCTGAGTGATCTACCCTAGTTTGGGTCCTGCTGTGGCAGGGGTGTTGAACTTCTCATTTAAAATTGAATAATTTTATTAATGCTTCCAAGACTTCTGATATCTGGGGATGGTCTACGCACATTAATGTTTACATGGTAGTTAATGAGTGTTTTAATAACAGTAATTATAATAGTAAAATAAAATGTTAAAAAGTACAAGAATACTCCAAACAAATCAGCTACGTACTACTGACATTAATTACCTAAGGCTACCTAATGCCCAGTTATTGTCATATTCTTCTGGATAGGTTCAAGTACTAGCATTTAAAATAGGTATTAGAACAGGAATATGAAATATTCCAGTATTTGATTAGGAATATGAAATACCCCTATTTCAGCAACCTGAGCATGTTCAGCTACCTAAAATACATTCAGAGGATTCTATTTTTCAGGAAATAAACATGCAATTAAATACTTCTTAGGATGGACAAATTCTCACGGATGGCAAAAACAAGATGATGAACGTATTCTCTAGAGAGCTGCTATACAGCACTTAGGCCATCTCATGTTTAAGCACTTACTGAAGGCTCACCACAATACTGGACACTGTGCTCATGAGAGCAGGACATACCATTCTGGGGATCAAAAGATTACGCTTTCAGATAAACAGAATTGTTTTTAATGAAGTCATCCAACATCACCGTTTTGTGGTCAGTTACCAGTCCAAAGACAAGAGAGCATAAATAAAATAAATATTTTTTTAAAAGAAAGATCATACACATTGTGAAGATAATACTGACACCCCTTTAGTTCTTCTGACAATCAGAAACAGAGCAACCCCACTTAGAAATAGCAAACTTCAATCCTAGATCAAGCTCAGACTTACAGCTGCAAATAGGAAGCATTTTAACTGCTGCTCTATTACAGGGACAACGATCCTTCTGTTGAATGAATCTAATCAACTGGAAAGAGATTAAAACCATTAAGGAATATAAACAGCAAAGGAGAAACACTTCCCAAACGATGAAACAACACTTCCATCTATACTGTCGCATTTGTGTTTCAGTAGTTTTGCGATCCACTGTGATTTGGAGGCACCATGCACATACAAACTGACTCCAACGAATGACAACTTTTGGAGGACACAAAACCAAAGATCAAGTTAAATGAATTAAACATTCAGGTCACCAAAACAAACTGGAAGCAGCAGCACACATCATCAACAACCACAAAATGGTCAGGTAAAGAATGAAACTGAGAAAGGACACCTTAATCAGGCAAAGAAATTTGTTACCAAATGGTAAAGAAGGTTTTCCCTCCAGTTAACCTGAATGAGAATGACAGGACATTAAAGTTCAACTCAGTTATTCAGGTTGCTGAAGACTCAGCTGAATACCAATATTGCTGGAACAAGAAAGACATTCCAAATGACTGGAACACTGTATTTAGAAGTCAGCACGCTGAAAGAAGCAGGGTAAGAAAACAGCATAAGGAAAACAGACATTTTCATTACACTTTCTCCAAATCTTCAGAAACCTGAGTAAACACCTAAGTTTCCTTTTTTTTTTTTATCTTCAGGCACTGCATAGTCTCCACAAGTTAAACTTGGTTTTCTGGACAAATACCCAGGTGTAAAATAAACCTACATCTATCAATAAAAGGCAAGCAATACAACTTAGCTATGATTTATCAAGGCATCGATGGACTTCAGGGCCTTGTTACATAAAAATGACTTGGTAGATGTATCATGTAATTTCTAACACCACCCATCTTCAAAATAAAGATGGAGCTAACACATTACAGCAGAGTCGGAGGTGTTACACTGTCACTTCTCACCTGACACTCAGAATTCTACTTGAATTGCCACACAAGGGCAGCCACACAGCTACAGACCCCACCGTCCCTGTTTTAAGTGCCTCACACCATTGCATTTCCCATATCGTTGCAGCTACAGTTCAACAACAGAATTATTTGCACGTGTCAGGAGAGCAGTCAGAACCTTCTGGTAAATTAAAGAAGATGGATGCAGCACTTGAAAATCTTCAGATTATCAGTATGTCTAAAACATATTTTACAAAGTAAAAAGAGTAGGGAAGAAAGGAATCTAGAAAAGAATCACATTATGAGGGCATGGGATGGGAATTCCTTTCATTTCTAACATCCGCAGGAAAAACTCTTGAGACCAAGCGGCAGAAGATTAAAAAGCCATCCTGAAAGAAGACTTCAGCCCTGATATCAAAACAGGGTAAAAAATGCATTTTTATAAAGTGCTCTCTGGTTTAATATTCCACTTCTGCAATGTTCTGCTTCACTGCTACCAAATAACAGTAATTAAAATAACAAAAAGACTCTAGTGTTCATATTTCAGATATTTTCTGTGTATAGTAAGAAATGACAGAGCTGATCATTCGAAATGTTATCATTAAGTCCTGCAGTCACCCAATGTGCAGATGAAAAGAGAAGTGAGATCAATTCTAAGAATTACAACATCAAGGGTAAAGAGAAAGAAAATCCGATCAATAGAGGAAATGATTGAGGAAAAAAACCACACAGCCTCTTCTGCTGCACTTGGAGGGTGAGGAAAGGCACCAAAAAAGGCAGCATCATGTTGTCTGAATAATCTAGTACTTCTTGATCTCTGAATACAGAGACTGCAGATTTAACACAGGTTGCAAATTAACTCATTGCAAAGAAACAGCTTTTAATTTCCCCCTTCCTGATTAAAACACAGTCAGAAAAATGTAGGATCAAAATAACTGATCCTGACTGATGACACACGTAAGTTTGACAATAACCGCTGTACGCAGGCGCTCACAGGACTGCTTGCTGCTCAGTGATACTTAAAATCTCCCAACAAAAGGAGTGGAGACATCAAGTATATTGGTTTTGATGCTTGGTGGTTTTGTTATTGCACAATAAATTAACCCCCTAATGGAGGGTGCTAGAGGTCTACTGCAGTTACTCAAGCGGCTGCAAATGCACGTACAAGTAGAGGACAACAGTCCCTCCCATCTCCTGTGTTAAAATGCATAAGAGCTTCAACTGCCTGTGACTCCTCTCTACTCCTTTATTTTATTTCTTCAGGTGTTTGAATTTTGGACTATTATTTTGGAGTCACTGTTTGACATTCAGGACCCTGACAAAACAAGCAAAGAAAAAAGCAAAATGAAAACACATTCAGTAAGAAGCCTGGCTTAATTTGTTTTCTTTCTTTTTCTGCTTTCAGCCACTAAGCTGCTTAAACATACTTTACACACTTCCCTTTGGGCTTTTCTCCTGTATTTTAAACTCAGAACTACAAACTGCAGCAAGAACTACCTTTCCTATAACATGTATCTGTCTGTACCAAATCACCACCATCTATGTTTGTTATGACCCTGTCCTCAAAGCATCATCCTTGTTTGCTTGCTGAGGTTGGCAACTTCATCATTTCCATGTCAAAAACCCACTTTTTTATTGTCAGGATGCTTCTCTTTTACTGCTGGTCCCATTCATGATTGTACAAGCATGAGGTGCTGTTGACTGGATGAAGGGATGTTATCTTTGCCAGACGGAAAATCCCTCCCAGTCACCTCAGGAAGCAAACATCTTAAAATAAGCCTCGTGTTGGAACCACAAAACCTACTCACAAATTGTACCACAAGTGAAGGATAAGAATTTGAAATCTACCAAGAGCACTACTGACAAAAAGAAGTAGAAACAGAAAGCTTCCACCAGCTGAAGCGTTACAAAGATTTCAGAGCAAGACCAGCTTCTGAATAGCTAATAAAGAAAACAAGTTCAGTAACTTCCGAAGTATTTTCTTCACACTCAGAAACAAATTCACACGAAAGACACCCGACAAGACTTCCCCCCTGACAGCAACATTTCAAATGCATTTAAACACATCAATAATTTGGAGGAGAATTTGTTTGAATATTAGTACAGAAAAAGACTTCAGAACATTGTAGTTTGAAACTTCACAGATTTCTTATGTCTTTGTGCGGGGTTTTTTTGTGGAGTGAATTAAATATCTTGTAATTTTTTTCCACAAATCAAGTTAGTTTTGGGTTTTGCTTGCAATTTGTAAGTGGGTTGTTGAACCCATGTTGTTTTGGTTTTGTTTCAGCCCACCAGCATATTAGCTAAATTAACTGGTTAATTCCATCTTGGGTTTAAACCCTTGACAAGAATCAGGCCAACAGATATAAAAAGGCAATTCAAATTTGGTGAAGAAAATCTCTCAGGGTCAAAAAATCAAGAGGACAAGCACTGCTCTGAAATGAAAGCACATGAAATTCTACCATCGCTGCTCAGCCATCACCTGTGTGCCCACTCACGATGCTCCACCAGGAGCTGTAAAGCACTAAGGTGTCAAGCCTCTAATACGCTCCCATCTGGCTGTCCCTGTAGCTCTCTACGTCTTCTCCCTGACCCTTAACAATTGCACAGACTATTGTAACCAGGCCATTCTATCTTCTAGTCCCTCTGAAATGGATTCCCTGCATACTCCAAGCGACAAGAAGCTACAGCGTTTGGGAGAAATAAATTGTGCTCTGCAACCACATGGTAATTATACACATTGTGTAACAGATGATCTTTAACAGTCACAAGTTTGAGAGGATTGGGTTTGGGTTTTTGTGAAAAAACAAAGAGTATTAGCCAAAAAAAAATTCAAATTTAAAACTCTGGTAACCATATAAACTAAAATGTAAACCCCCGGTTTACATAAAATTTTTGGAAAAAAATATTTGGAATTCTGAACTTTAAAAATATATCAAAATTAAAAATAATTGTGTTTGACGTATTTAAAACCTCTACATGGTCTGATTGCGGCTACTTATTGTACCACCCTCTTAGGTTATGCAAATGCATATGAATTCCATTGGCAGCAGGTATCTGGGTATGTCGTACAAGACACTGATTTACCAAAAGGTCTATCACAGCTCGGGAGCAGGGTTACAAATACTAAGACACCGAATCGCCTCCCGCAGCAGAGGAAGTGCTTCATGCAGACAGCTCCAGAGCATTCCCCACGTGACACCACTGAATCCTGCAAGTCTTTCAGTGAATCGTGCTTACTGCTGAACTGCAGGGAGGAGGCTCCAAAGGATGGGAGCACCCTGCGGACTGAAAAGCCATGAAAGCATTCCATATTGCCTGGAGTGGGACAAAGAACTAGGTCAGAGCAGGTCCCATTGATACTTCCAATTACAGCTACATCGTAGAGCAGTGGAAAATACAACACAGAGGCATTCGATGATGAGGAACTACACGGCATCCATTTTTGCAATTATTGTCACCAGGAAGATGTCATTCTGGCTAAATGTAGATGTTTCAAAGTTAGCAAAAGAACTTATAAGCAACACAGGATCCATCTGGGTTTTGTGTGGTACTCTGGGGTTTTTTAAAGGAAAGTAAAGAAAAGGCTCCAATCCAGGAGTCACATTTTCTTTAGTGAAGACTTCCATTTGTCATTTCTCTTATTCTGAAATCACTGAAGAAGTGCAGGAGCTGCTGTGAACTAGAGCCAACAAGATCAGAGTCAGAAGAGAGCAAAGGAAGACCTGCTAGCTCTCTAACAGATGGAGCGATTAACTACACCAGGGGAATCCAGTAAAAGCAAGCGAGAATAACTAGCAGGGAGCATGGCTTTCAAGGACATTTAAGAGGAAATCTGACTTTTATGGTCTTTCCTGTATTTCTAAATTGCTGTTTTATTGCAGCTCCTTTCTCTTGCCTGTTAACTCTTGCCGTTGGCAAAAGTGCTTACTTCTGAGCTACACGAAAATGGAAAATCCCGTATGTTTCTGGACAAGGGTTCAAAATGGTACTACACATTTTAATAGCAAGTCCTACAAATCTCACTGTGTGCCAGATTGCCATCAATCAAGTGCTTCATTTGTCTGACCATCTGCTTATTTTCCCAGTCTCACTGTCATACGTTTATCAAACAAAAATATGACTGTTTGAGGCACTGCCCGTGTGCAACTCCTGCTCATTTCAGCCTAGGTTTCTGGAGATTAAATGCTCTGGACATCTGATAAAAATGTGTCCAGAAACTGGTAACTGAGCAAACACCACGATTCGCAAATACATTTCTGGCACTGGAGAATAATAAACTGTATTTATGATTTATAAAAGTACAAATTATTATTTATAAAAGTACAAAATTAGTACATACACACTTGCCTAGAGTACAAGTTAAAATGTATCTCAACATCTCCCAGCCAAGCAGAAAAATATTCGAATACGTAAAAATGTTCCAAATACAGTCAACTTCTTGAATATTAATCAAAAGTTTAGCCTGATTTCAAAAACATTAAACTCCTGCAGACGGGTAGGTCACAGCTATACTTACATTGCACAATTTTTCAGCAGAGTACTTTAACGCAATTTTAGAGTCATGGAACAGTCCATCAAAACAGACACTGCACTGGGAAGCAAACTGTTTGGATTACAGGCTGGACTTGATCATGTTAAGAGTTTTTTTCCAGCCTCAACAATTTTGAGATTCGGTGATTGTGAGTCTAGGCAAGGCCTCAGATAAATCATTAATCTTCTTCACCCTCATCATCTCTTTTGCAGGAAAATCACATCTTTTTGCAATAACAGTGGACCTTCCACACTGGATAGAATCCATTCTTTCTAGTTTTCATAGAATCATAGAATGTATTGGGCTGGAAAGGACCTTTCAAGGTCATCTAATCCAATCCCCCTGCAGTAAGCAAGGACATCTTTAACTAGATCAGGTTGCTCAAAGCCCCATCAAGGCTGATCTTGAATGCCTCCCAAGATGGAGCTTCTACCACCTCTCTGAGCAACCTGTTCCAGTGCTTCACCACTCTCATTGTAAAGAACTTTTTGCTAACACCCAATTTGAATCTACTCTGCTCTACTTTAAAACCTTTGTGTCCCATCCTGTTGCTACACATCCTTGTGGCATAACTGTCCAAAACAAGACCTGGATACCACTGGTACATCCACAGCAAAAAGGTAGAAACAACTGCAATCTTAGATCACAGCACATTATAAAAGAGAGCTTTGTGTGAAACTATATTCTTGAAAGGGTACTACAATACAAAGCAAAACTAAAGAAAGCTGTAAAGACCAGGGAGCTAGCTGCAGCCTGCCTTTCGGAATAGGCATCCATCCTACTACAAGCTGGCAAGCGAACTTTTCTCCCAGTATGATGTAACACACGCATATTTTTCACTGCTGTGGTTTCCTGGAACAGCTAAGCATACAGTAAGATATGGGTCACTGACAATGTATGAGAGAAAAGAGGTCACATTCTCAGGAATTCCAAGGTGTCTTAAGTTCTGGTTATAAAGCTGTCCATCTCTATTCCCAGAACTGCTGCTGCTGAGAGAAAGGGAGCATACAACTGAGTACTTATTTTTTAAAAAACTGGTACAAAGTATTCCACTCTATCACAGCAGGGAGTAAAAGGATTTTGTCCTTTCAAATGGTACGGGCAGGATTTTACCTGCTAGTAAAGATTTTGCCTAGGCTCCTGACGTAAGGTTTCCAAATTACATGCCGATTTATTTCCAGACCTTTATTTCCTAATAAATGCTGCCAAGATATGGTATAATATTCAATGTGTGACATATGTGACATTGGTCATACACATGTGCAACAACTACCTTATTTTTTTTACAAAAACATGTTTACTTTTTGATGAGAATAAAGAGATATTTTCATTACTGAAAAATGTAGTGTAATCTCAGTAATTTAAATCTAAACATACGGAAGTTGACAGCAGCGTCTGGTAAGCTGATTTCTTACCCACTGTGCATAACGTACCAAGGAAGTTCAATTAGTGTAAAATGCCAGTCAAACTCATCAGGGCTACTTTCCATTTCAAGCCTGCATTCTTGTTACATGTATTTTATATGGTTAACACTACTGAGATGTTGAAGCATACCAGTGTGTCATAAATGTGTTGCAAAAGAGTAAGACTAACAATGGCTGCCTAAGCAAGTAAGATAGGACTGACAAGTTAAGTGCATAATTCTACCTTAAACAGATTTCTATGAAGAGAAAAAACTTGGCATCAAATGAAGCAAGTGCTCCCCTTATCAGGCCTTTCTCCTCATGCTTACCCACAGCCATTCAACCTTACAATTAGACACACTGAGCTCAGTACAATCAAAACATTCCCTAACACAGAGGGCCATCCAACCACCTCTCCTTCCTCCCGTTCTTTCTGAAGAGCTTAGAACTAGTCCCAGCACAGAACAGGAAAAGGTACCTATGTTGTAATAATAAAATATTTAGGTATTTGACAACAGCTTATTTGCTTAAATCACAGAGGACACTTCTCCCGACAGATTCGCCTACCTTTCCCTTGTATTTATTACGCTAAACAACATTAGCACGTTGCAGCACCGCATGACTTGGGGGGGTGAGATGTTATGTTTCATTATGTGGGCTTTTCTTCCCAAAACATATTACGAATATAAGCAAATTCCTCTTTTGTTCTAAACATTTTAATGCAGCTTCTGCAACACAATGTTTCATATAAACAGGTATTTTCATGCAGATGGGTTGAAAATCCTGTTTATTAGTTAACTTGTTCCGTCAGATTCTATTCTGATAACCTGCAGAGGCTCAAGCGAGAAGTTCTAGATCACTGCAAGGAATGGGTAAGTCTCAAAATAACCAGTTATTCATTCCAGTAAAGAGAGAAACTCAAGGACAGTGACAGTATTTAGTTGATGGACTTCCAAAACCAAAGGTTGCCTGCATATGAAAGTAAGTAGCTTAACATTCACTCATCTGATCTTAAGAGAGAAAACCAACCAACTTCACCAATTAAAAACAAGGAACAGTAAAGCTAATTTAGGAGACCCAGTGTAATGGCAACAGGAACTGAACAGAGAACTTAGGTATGAAGGAACTCAAGGATTTGCATCATCAGTTTCTGCTTAAAGCAGTTTCCACATTATTTTTGATGACTGAACCATTATTAAAACACACAAATAACCAAAGACATGGCTGTTCTTTCCTGTTATCTACGCATTAAGAATCTACTGCTATTCACTGTGCGCACATACCGTTGCCGCTGCAGAAGCCAGTTTCACAAAACTCCAGTCAGACTGTGTTAACTTGCAGCAGCATTCCAGCACTGTAACAGAAAGGGACAATGACACAGAAATTAGAATGCACCACAAAACAGATTTAGCTTTAGCACTCATTAATGTCTCTAACTTTGTCTTCTCCCACCCCTTGACTTCTTAAAACAAACCTTTGTTTTCATTAACAGTGACCATCACTGGAGTTTCTTTCTCACACAAACATGGAATGTATTTTTATCATATGAACCCACAATTCGAGGATCGACTTTGAGAAGTTTCACCACATTTAACAAACACATGATAAAGTCATAAAATAGTGTCTGTGATGGAATCAGAAAAACAAATTGTTATTTGGCATGTGATGTAATAGGGCCCGTTATCCCCATAGCAGCAAATTCTTTACTACTGCTGTTCGTCAAGTAGAACTTGTTAAGCCATCATAAAAGAAGCTTCCCTATTTCAAATATGAAAATACCAAAACAATTTAGTAGCTGGTGACTGTAACCATTCATGTCAAAATGTAGAACCACATACACCACCACGCCAAGAGCTATTTGATGTTTCTTGAATTTGAGCAATTGAGTTTTCTCTGGGATCTGGGAAACGGGCTCTATTCAGGTGCTTTGCTCCTGGTCCTTGTTTTTGACTGACACAATTTCAGTAGCACACAGACAGGTTCCTTCACGCTGACAAGGAAAGAAGTTGCAGTTTACCTTTTCATTTTTCAGGTTTCCTTATGCTTATTTAATGAAGCATAAATATGGATGGCACCTTCTTCCTTGCATCAGTTGAAAACATACGAAATTATATTCAGCTTCAAAAGTACCTCTTTTTTTACCAGCCATTACACAGTTCCCTTAGTTTTCATTATTATGATAGACAGGTATGCTTCCCTCATGCATATGAGACACTCTAGCTCTGAAATAATCTGTCCACATAAACTCATCACTGCTTTCAGCAACAGTGTAAGAAAAATATATGCAGCGCTCAGAACAATAACATCTTTATTCTTTTTCTTTGTTTCCATTTCTTATTAGATGAGCTCTCAATACTGGGTTTATATTTAATTCTTTTCTCTTTAACTGTAGTTAACTCTACAAAGACTCTGTCACACAGTCCTGCATGGGACCAGCCATATCCAACACATAACTCTATCTAAATCATTCCTCACAGACTTTTATTGCCAGAGAACACTGATGGAGTTAGTTGTCTTCTTAAATATTACGCAGCGTTTTAACAATGGACATTCCGGTCTTCCCATTTACAAACATATTACCAGATGGTGCAAACTGGCTTGTAGCATTCACAGAATCGCAGAATCATNAGGACTGCACAGGGCTGCATCCAGGTGGGATTTGAATATCTCCAGAGAAGAAGACTTCACAATCTCTTCCCCTGGTTTTTTAACATTGGGATTTTTTGGTTCATCTTATGCTCTTTTAGCCAAATACTCTGGAGACGAAGAGAGAGGGGTACACAACGGGAATAATCAAGAAAAGTCTGACAGCAAGAAAGAGACACACACAGGTCCATACATAATACCTGACCACAGAAGTTAATTGGGTCAGTCTGAATAATGAAACAAATATAACTAATTCTGACCAAGGAAACCTATTCCCACACTAATAATATCTAGAAAAATTTGATTTTGAATAGCCTTAGGTGTTTGTCACCTCAAAAAGCAGCATTCACCAGCTATTTGCTACTTATTATTCTTGCAGATCCCATTGTAAGTGTGTTAAATTCTCTCAGTTCTGTGCATGCATTCTGAAGAACATAAAATTCCAAATTACGGCCAAGCTTACATACCTACAGACTAGGCAGACCACCTACCAGTTCTCTTAAGTCCAGGTTATTTTTAATAATGCTTATTTAAAATAATAATCTTCATAAAAGTTCTCAAAAGAGACCTAGAAATACCAACATTTTGTGCATCTGCTATTTTCTATTTCTGGATTGAAATAATGTTTCTCATCATGTGTTTTCTGTGTCACGCCACAGTTCAAAGAAACGAGGGGACACCTGGAAGAGTTTATGCAAATACAGAGTTGAACTGTCTGCAGGAGACAGGTTGTGCATCTGGGGTTTGGTAGGGTTGGTTATCTGCTTTTCTGGACCCGTATCTCTTGTTTGGTAAAAATGCATCCAGGTGAATTCTTATCTTCTTGCTGTCTCACTCCTGTTGTATACCACATGGTTATACATTTTTCCTAGATGCAGGGGGATTTTTCAACTGGATTTCTGAAACAGCTTTTGCCTTTCCACAAAAAGGAAGAGCAAATACAGACAGAAGGTGAGAAGACGATCAAATTTATGCTGAGTGAACTAGCAGACAAGTCCTGCTGAGCAAGAATCACCCTCGGAGAAGTCATATTTCTTTTGATGACAATTAATTGTACTTTTCAAAATATCTAGATCCAGTACTCTAAACAACAGCCATTTCATTTCAAAGAAAGGAGAGCATAGCAACATTCTTAAAATCAAAGAATGGTATAGACGAGAAAGCACATCTGTGAATCCTGGTAGAAAGCTAACTAACCCTGCAGCAGCTTCTTCGAGCCAAGCAGACATAAAAAGGACAGTCTGCAGGATATTTGAATTTACTCAAGTTAAAACATTCATGAACTTGCAATATTAACATACCACCACAGGGATTCCCAGAGACAGGGCCCTGGTACTCAGCTGGGACACTCCATTCCAAGTCTACATATTTCATTGTGGCTTCATTGTGTTTATAGATCATTTGGGGACACATTAAGAGTTCACCTATTAAATATCCACTGCACAGTAACATATATTTTACACATGTACTTTGTGGGGGAAGATGGATTGTGTTCACTACATGTCCTACAAAGTGTGAAAGCAGCATAAATTCTAGAAAACAGAGGACTGTGTTGTGGGCCTGAGTATCTTCTAAGCTTCAGCCAGCAGAAAAGGAAATCTGAGATCACAGTGGTCCTCATACAAGTTAAAAAACGGAGAAATCCTAATAAGCCTGCTGACGGCACCGCTGCTGTGGTGTCAACTGAAGCAAAAATGAGTCCCAAGAAAAAATTCCTCCCACTGAAGGTCAACAGAAAAATTGTGGCCTTTAGCATACGTGTAACAATTAAAATTCTGTTGGGTTACTTTTTTTCCTCTACTATTCTTTCTCCCTCTGATGTTTAATCCAATCCAGAAAATCTCATTATAACTAGTGTTAAGAACAGTTACCGAACACTAATGCCCACTGGGTAGAATGTTGTAAACCAACTATGTTGCTCTTCCAAACAAAAAACATACTGAATAAAATAACCAGATAGTTCAAGTGAGGGCTGACTACAAGTTCTGGAAAAAGTGACTTACAAAATCACAGACTGTCTTTGTGTCACACTGTTGACTCTAAACTAATGCTGCTTCTGGAGTAAAAGACTTGGCAACATCTCCATCATCACACAAATAGTGTGTTACAGGATGACCACAGACATCCCCATGGAGCCTACAAAGTGGGCACTACTGAATCACATTTTTATTGCAAGTAGAGCCTGGCTGCACAAAACATACCTAACAAACTTGCACCACAACATATCATGCTTGTCTTGAAATGATTAGGAGTGTATTTCATCTTAGCTTGGATATAGAGTTATTACAAATTATCTGTAAGAGTTCTTTGCCTCTGCCCATTTCTGCAGCATTTCAGGAATAAATAGTATGTGAAAGAGTTCAAACAGGCCAGGGATGCTAAAATATAACTCCCTCATAAGAGCAGTCAGACTCGTAAGTATCCAAATCTGCGTCACAGAATGACAAGTCAACAAGCATTCCACTTAAATAAACTCGCACATGCCAGTATACCATCTTCAGACACTTTTACCTGAACTGCCTGGTAAGTGTCAAGGTACTCCAAAAACCACACGTGTGTATTTTTCTTAGCTAGATTACTATATTTGACATTTCCTACATGTGAACTTTGAGTTCACCACATCAGAAACACAATTCAGCTTCAGCTGAGCCCATGGCTACTAACAGCCATGGCTAATAACACAAACAATACTAACAACACTGCAAGGCAACAAACACAGTGCATCTGTTTTGGTGCCTGTTTACTGAAGAAATACTTACAAGCAATAAGTACATGCATCTTTCCACCCTTCTCAGGAAACCTCCTTCCACACTTTGATCTTTTATTAAAACCTACCGATGGCTTGATTTCAGCGTGTAGGCTGCACTGTACTTTCCTGCAAAGAAAGCACCTTCATTTGGTTCTTAAGTTACTTCAGAAGCTCCCCTAGTTATGACATGCCTGCTTTCCACATTATGAATTTCACCCACATCTAAGTGAGAGAATCCCAGTATCGCCTGCTCCTTGCTTCAGTTCCAGTGACACCAGCCACCAGCTCTGAAAGTTATGAATGTGCTGTGTTTTTGTTCAGTCTCCTCAGCCAGTTTCACCAAGGCCATATGAGAAGGAAAAAAATCTCCCCCACCCCCTTGCTTACTCTTGCTTACTTATTCATGAAAAGGATTACACTCCTACACCAGGACCTCATGTTATGCTATGGCACCTCTGGTTTTTCTGCTGTGAATACTTAATTGCACCCAGTCGTTGCTTTCAAAGACATTTCCATATATCTGTCAAAACCAATAAGCATGCCAAAAATGGAGCTTCATCAATGTAACTGAAAATACTTGTCTGAATTATTTAAGCCATCATATTCCTCCCTCATACAGATGTTACAGAGCACAAATGATAAGAAATCATTTCAAAGAAATCTGCATTGCAGTCATCATCAAAGTGAGTAAATAAAAGCTGACAGAACATCACACACCAGGCAAATCACTGTGATCTTCACAGGGAAAAGAAATTGGTTTTTCTTCTTTTAAATATAGTTTTTCTTCGAGATTTATTGGTCTTCGTGTTAAATTCCGTATTTTTAGCACCTACACGACCATTAAATTAAACTGCAGCAGCTCCTTAGCATCTGAGTAAGAAAGCCATGATAGATCGCTGACTCTGTCCTCGTAAGCAGTCAGTCACCAGCAGAGCGGCTGCTTCCAACAGCAGAAATCACACAGCGCCATCTTGTGGAAGAGAGGATGCCTCGCGCTGCAGCTCGGTGCAAAAGCAAGGTTTGACTTCCGCCCTTGTGAATGATTTGGCTCTAGATGGCTTTACCGACAAGGTTTTATTTGCTGCTGACGTTTTCTTCAATATGTAGTTTGCACTTCACCAAGAGCAGGAACAATCTGCCTAGTGGTTCTATTTATATACTTCTGCTTCATTTCACTTTCCCATGCACTCTCCCAAACACGTCTGTAGTGCAGCAGTTTGTGCTTGTGCCAAGCAATGAAGAATCTGCTACTTAATTTCCTGTTCTCTTTCTTCGCGCCATAAAAGGTTGAACACCTTATAGAAGTGTCCCTAGAGAACATGCAATAGATTAACATTAAAAATACTTTCTCTTCAGCCTAGTGGTACTTCTTGGCAGTAAGCACTTACACTCCATCTTAGGCGACATAAAAGTGCAGTGCAGCAGAGTGTCTCATTCAGGTTAGTCAACACAGAACTCTAACCCTCAGATGAACATCTTTCCACAATATTATGAAAAATATCTTCCCGGATTCTGCAGACAACTGCACCTTATTCCTTTGTTGCAGACTCACTGTCCCAGCAAGAGCTTCAGAAGAGACTGCAGATCAAAAATAAGCATGTCAGCACACAGACTCCATGGGTGCAGATTCTACCACTGTTGTGTGGCAAAGTATAGCCTCTGGCCTCCTACTTCCACCACCTTTCCGTGCCAAGATTCTGTTGCAAGAAGAGATCTGAAACCCTCAGCAAACACAAGATTGGAACCGTTCTTTGTGCTTCTCTCCCGCAGCGTAACAGGTAATTATGGCATGATTTATCATAAAAGACAGATTCCCAATTTCAGATCATGTTGGGAGCGCAAAGGAAGTCTTGTAGCGTGACAAAAAACATCACATTTAGAGCTTGAAAATTCTTGAACAAGAAGGGTCACTTTTTACAGTGGCAAATACTCATTCTCACGTCAGAATATTTATCTATCAACTCTTTCCTCATTAAGGGAGAATTTATGGGAACTAACAGAAAGAAACCTTAAAAAAAACACCACTATGCTCAAAGAAACATTTAGTCTGTCACCGCACGCTCACTATTTCCTCTATCAATTATCCACCAGAGTTTAGTTTGCTCTTTCTTTTCATTTACTGTTCAGTAGATCCAGTGACCAGGTCACCACCATCATGTTCTCAATTAAAACGGAAAAGAAAATTTAAAAAAAAAACCCAAATGTTCTGAAACACTTTATCTAACACAAATAAGTTTCAAAGATGGGACCCAAAGGTTAACTACAAATTTAATACCAATAAAAATTACTAACTAGAGGTTAGTTGGAAATGAAAAAAAAATCACCTATTGCTCATGTGATCATTCATATTATCACATTCTTAATTAATATTATACTGTGTAATATTTATACCCTGTGCCACGGTACCAAGAAAACATTGATTGCTATACTTTTGGCTATACAGTTCCCTTACAGAGAGTATAACAACATGTGTTTATCAACAGAGGTCTACAAAGTGGAAAAAAAAATTGTAAAGACTTCCCAACATTATTTTAATGTCTGAAGCAACGTTTTGTGCTATGACAAGATGCATTTCTCATACATTACAGTCTAATGCAATAATGTGCTATCAGATTACCCCAGCCCACATTCACTTACGTCTTCCGAAAAAGCTGGCTCACAGGACTATTTGCCAGTGAGTCTGGGAACATATTTCCCATTAATTTACAATTGAAATGCATGAGTGGTCACAAATGACCACAAACAACCCCTCAAGTCTTCTAATTTAATTAAAAGGATAAATGATCCTAAGTATTTTAATCTTTTTTAATTAGCTTTAAATTAATTTTCAGTGTGAGAGCCAAGAAGTCCTAAGAGAAAAAGTAAGGAACTGCATGCAAGAGCTTCTGCTGATCCTCAGATATGCCAGATTTGCACGATCAACGTCGACGTGATAGCCAAAACCAGCTGCTTAATAAATTACTGGTTTGGAATACAACAGTAAGAGACTGTCAGAATTAGCATGTTTATGCACTGACACATAATATATGTTAACTAGCATTTATCTATCTATATAAATAGACATATAAATATACAGACATGCAAGACATGCAGTAGAAAATAATCTCCTAAAAATAATCTAAAACCTGCACCTTTAAGTAACATGAAAACACTAGGGGAAAAAAACCAGAATGGTATCTTTTTTCACTACAAAGCGTATTCCACACCCCTACTGAGACAATTCATCACCACTTAGTTCCCCTGAATCTATTTCCATACCAAGAAACACGATGGCATTACTCCCCTTTGGTAGAAGTCAGAGCAGCAACTTTATAGCTATAACTGACAAGAATAATATCTCATCTCTTCCGCTAACCTGTTTTTATTGCACGAAATTTGAGGAACAGTATCCACTTGATTTCTGTTTATTAAGTCTTGAAGTGATTTTTGTTCCTCTGAGAAGTATTAGTGTGATGGTGAAATGCTGAAAAACAATCTACAGAAAAGAAGGAGAAAAAGCAGAACCAAAGAAAGAGAACCAGTATGACATTCCACAGTTCATACCCCACCAAGAGGTGTCAATCGTCACAAGAAACGAGTACCTCTGAATACAGCTGGATGCAATGGCACATCCCTTTCAGTCAGCCAGCCCCTGGACTGGAGTCTGGAATCTGTCAACAGGACTGCCAATCAGTGCCAACCTTGGCAGTTTTTTCTGTGGTACCGACAGCTATCCAAGTGCAGCTGGGCTGATACTATCGATCTACTTTGCATTTGTATCTCAAGAGCCTTCTCATGACTTCCTACCTTTCAGTTACTACGTTGAAATTTTTCAACTAGGTTTCAACCAGCTTTCAGCTAGGTTGAGATTTTAATCTCTAGACATGAAAAAAACATTCTTCCATCATAAAACAAACAACATTGTACAGTTTATAGCTGTAAGTATTCTTAGGCTTTCCAAGAAAGTGCCAAGAGACCACTGGTAGAAAAATAATTTGTTCAACAGAACTACAATTATTTCATTCCCCAAAGTTAGGGATGGAAAATCATATTAGAATATATATTAAGAAAGTATTGAGAATTATGAAAAGGCAAAGCAAATAACAAAGTGGTTGCTGAATATTACAACTGCTACAAGTAATACTTGACAGTGATACTCTGTGTTGCGCACAGTGCTTAGGAGATATATAATTACACACTGGCTGCCAGTAGCAGTCTGGCACATTTAATCATACTTTATGTCTTCTCATTATTTTGGAACACATCATTAAAACCCAAATGTTATCAAAACACGGCATTGGAAATAATCTATCATTTCCTTTTTTAAATGGAAAAACGTATGTGTCGCCAGATGATCAGTTGATCAGGTCCAGGATGAGATTAACTATCTAATTTAGTTCATGTGCTCATGGGTCCAAACAAAACAAAACAAGGAGAGTTCAAAACCACTAAACAAGTCTCAGGCGAAAACAAAGACTGGCTCAATTTGGGGAAAAGCAACAGAACACATTACATTCACACAGAACACAGAGAGAGTAATCACACACACACTCTTACATAACTGGGCCAAACTCTGCTACCTCCCTCCAAGGGGAAGAGATCTCTAGCAGTTATTTTCCTTGTGGAAATGTGTTGGCCACAGTCCAGTCCAGCTTTCACTGTCCTCAGAGGACAGTAACACTTACCCATAATGAGTTGTTAATGGTACCAAAATTGTATGTTCATTAAAACAAATATGCTTGACTGGAGCTTTTTCCTTTCAGTCTATATACTTTGATTATATTTTTGCAGTAAAGCACCGCAAGTAGCTGTGATTCTTTAGGATCCCCAGGAGTAATATACATACATCTTGTGGACGAATATAGAATTAAACTCTACAGTGTTGTCTAAACGTTTGTGCAAAGCCAATGTTTACATTCAAAAGTGCTGATAATCTTCGGCAGCAATTCTACAATGATCTAAGGCAACAGTGGTGTCTTAAATTTCCCAGAAGAAAACTTAAGAAACTATAGTCTGTCACAGCGAAGTCTGAAACAAGTAAACATTGTTTGAAGAGTCTGGAAAGCACACTCGAGTTCATTTCTGAACAAACATCTTGAGCATTCGGTCGCTGTTTTTGTGTACCAAATACAGACATTTCGATGAGCATCTTAGATAAAAGGTTTTTCATGCTATTCCTTTTTAATTTTAGTAGCACATCAATTACGATGCTAGCACCATTCTATCCAGGAAACCATTCAGTCAGACATTTCACCTTGTAACAAACCTCCGCAGCTCATTATTTTTTCACTGTATAAGTGCACAAGACTTGACATAAAACAACCTGCAAATAATCAGATCTAAGATGCAACTCTCTAGAAGAAAGTTATCACTCATCTTTTTTTAGGAGAAAGCACAAGCCAAGTGTCAATAGAGGCTTGGTAAAGAAAGAACAAATTTTAATAACTAGGGAAACTAAGAGAGACTCCACAGAGCTACCAGGAAATAGCAAGTAATACAACGAATCCACTGAATGAAACTTGACAAAGTTCGAGAAGAGTAAAGACAGACATTTATTTTTATAGAATGCTAATAGTTTCCAGGTATTATGTATGTTGTTCTCATTCTCCTCACTTTATGGGGACTTTCCAGTTCTGAATCAATTTATCTGGCAATTAAAGTGTTATTTTCTTCTTTGTAAAGGTTAGTGTGCAGAAGACTTGGTTGTTGCTGTATCACTACACTATAGTTTAGGGAAAAAAAAATATATAGCAGATATAATGGATAATGTTGCTCTAAGGCAGAAATTCTGTCAGTAGATCACGGAATCCTGGACACAGCAGTGCAAATGTAGAACACCTAAAGTAACTCAAAATGCTTATTACGCACATATATACAAAACACAGGCTTTAACATGTGTGAGATTGAAAGCAAATGCTCACTGTTGAAGACATTCAACAAATGTACTGCCCTGAACATCACTCTCCCAGCCTACTATTCCTGCCTTAAAAACTACATACTTTTGTTAATTCATAGACAAACCGTACTGATTCTGTTCCTAAAGAAGTTCTTGTGGTTTTATAAATACCTTTTGAATATTAATCTAATGTTTTTCAAAGAAAAATTGCATTACAATTAACTGCAAGATTCAGGCCTCAGTCAACAAATGACCAGAGCCTGTCACTCCCGATGGAATAAACAGCCTCAACTGCACTGAGAGGGGGGCACTAAGAGAACGCGGGAACAGTCAAAGACTGTGGGACGGATGCCTTGTGTGAGGAATGCAGGCTACAGTTCAGACAAGTTTGGTTTTGTTGTCTAAGAAATGCAAACAATTAGTAACAAACAACTCATAATTTCTAATAAAAAGGGTAAGATCCCCTACGTGATATCTGCACAGCACACACAGACCCTGCCACGTGAGCAGGGCAAATGGCTTCAGCTCACGTCAATACAGAAACACGGGATCACAGAAGGGTTCTGCAGAGGCGCAGGCACCGCCGCAGCAGCCAGCCAGCCGACGCCAAGCCTGCGCACACAGCATGGTTCAGGCTGGAAGGGACCTCCAACCTCCTGCTGTGGGCCAGGACACCTCTCAACCAGACTTGGCCTCATCCAACCTGGCCTTGAGCACCTCCCACAGACTCTCTGGGAAAGCGATTCCAGAGTCCCTCCACCCTTCTACCGAAGGACTCCTTCCTAGGATTCAGTCTAAAGATACTCTCCTTCGGTTTAAAGCCATCTTCCCCCTAGATACCCTTGGGAGAAGTCCCTCTCCAGCAGGTTCCCCTCAGGTATTAGGAATTCGCTGTGGAGGTAAGTCCCTTACCACTTCATTTTCCACGCCAAGCCATCTTGGTCGCCTCCTCCTCGGGCTCCCGCCTCGGGCTCCCTCCTCACGCGGCGGCACGCGCCGCTTCTCGACACTTCGCCTCAGGCACGCGCGCGAGGCGGGAAAGCCCGCCGCGAAGGCCTCTGGAGGACCCCGCCGCCTGCGTCCAGCAGGGGGCGCCGCTCCGGCGGCAGGCGGGCGTGTGCGCGGCGGCGGCTGCGCGGTGGCGGCCGAAGGGCCATGTCGGCGCTCCTGGAGCACGAGCGGCAGCTCTTCCTGGAGCAGTTCCACCAGGACGGGCTGGTGGTCTGCGCGCGCGGGCTCGGCATCGACCGGCTGCTGCTGCACTTCCTGCGCCTCTACTGCGAGCCCGCCAGCCTCGTGCTGGTGCTCAACACCAGCCCCGCCGAGGAGGTGAGTGCGGGGCACCCGCCGGAGCTGGGGCGTTGCCGGGCTCTCGGCTGGGGTTTCCCGCTCGCTGTTCAGGCGAGGCGGCGGGCGGGGACTCGGCGCCCCCCGGCCGAGGGCGAGAAGATCGCGGTGCCCGGCCTCTGCCGTCTCGGGGAGCGGCTGTCACACAGCAGGCGCGTCCCGCAGCGCGTCAGGGTCCGAACCCCGAGTTCTGCGGCGGGATAAAGCCCTAACAGTGGTAACAACGAGCTAAACTGAGCAGATCGCGCAACTCGTGAGTAGGAAACCGTTGTCAGCCCGTGCAGGAAGGGACGAAAGTTGTTGGCAGGTGCCGCCCGCTTTGCCCTGCAGCCAGGAACATCCGCGTTCGCGCGGTGATGGCCGAGGGCTTCCAGTGGCGAGCGAAGGTGAGCAGGTACCGCAGGTGCGGTTCCTAAGGTTGAGCTTGGCGTTTATGCCCCCCTGGGGCGGTTGGTTGCCTTTGCCAGGGAGGGAGCAGACTGTACGGGAGTCTCTTTGCAACTCTGCTTTTAAGGCAGTATTACAATTGCTCTTTCTCTGAAAAAGAGCTGTTAAAACACAAGGAAGTGCAAGCTCCTCTGAGTGTCACCTGCTCACGACTGCTGAAGTGCCAGTGATGTCCTGTGTTTTTATTGCCTTTGCTTCAGGAGTATTTTATTGATCAGCTGAGGTCAGACGGAGTTGTTCACCTTCCTCGGCGTGTTACCAATGAAATTACAAATAATACCCGATACGAATTTTACACACAAGGAGGAGTCATCTTTGCAACAAGTCGAATCCTCGTGGTGGATTTACTTACTGACAGAATTCCCGCAAACCTCATCACTGGTAAGAGTTTAATGAAAAAAAGGGTAAGAATGTTCTGTTTATAGGGCTTTCTGGTATCAGTAAGGGGCTAAAAGAGAAGTCGGGAGTTAAATTATGCCATTGACATAAGACACATAGAAGTTGGACTGTTGTACGTGAAATACACTATAGTATCTTTTTATCTTGTGTTTGTTCCCCTTCTTCCCCAACCACCGTTAGTTTTATGTTCTTTTCTGAGCAGGAAACTCATATGGTCTGGAGACCAGGTAAAACAGACATCTAAGAGACTGGAATATAAGGATATTTTAATGATACCTGAATGTTAAGACCTTGATGGCCAAATCTAACTGAATATTGGCTGCCTAGAAGAATGCAGGTTTCTGCTTGAAAAGCTGTATTCCTTCCCTTTAGACAATGTGTGCCAAGCTCTAGGCTGTAAAGCATTTTGAACAGTTTGACACTAGTTTCACCTTTCTGCCCTGGAAAAAGGCAGTAGGGAAAGAAGAAAGATGCTGGGGTTCTGTGCTCTGATGGCACAAAGCCGTTAACAGTTTTTGTGTGCCGCTAGAGGCCAGTGTGACAGCGCCTGTGATAGATGTGTTGCTTCTAACTCCTAGCGCTCTTGGGAGCAGGTATTATCACAGAACATCAGGGACTGGAAGAGACTTCGAAAGATCAGCTAGTCCAATCCCCCTGTCACAGCAGGGTCACCCAGGCCAAGTCACACAGGAACACATCCAGGCGAGTTTTAAATGTCTCCAGAGGAGAAGACTCCACAGCCTCCCTGGGCAGCCTGTTCCAGCGGTCCTCACATTCATATGGAACTTCCTGTGTTGCTCCTTACACCCATTGCCCCTTGTCCTATCACTAGATGACATTGAGAAGAGCCTGACAACCACCTCTCACATATTTACCAACATGAATGAGGTCACCCCTCATTGCTTGGTTTGCCCTCTAGGAAACTTTAGACAATTTAAATTGGTGCTTTAGTACAAAATATAAAGTACAAAGCGCAAGAAATGTAAGTTAAAAGAATATACAAAATACATTTCCTTCCTTCTTTGTAATTTGAAAACCTTTTATTTTGCTAGGGATTTTGGTGTACAAAGCACACAGAATCATTGAGTCCTGTCAGGAAGCATTTATCTTGCGACTTTATCGCCAGAAGAACAAGGAGGGCTTCGTTAAAGCCTTCACAGACAATGCAGTTGCATTTAACACTGGCTTTTGCCATGTGGAAAGAGTGATGAGAAATCTTTTTGTCAAGAAACTGTATCTGTGGCCAAGGTAAGGCACCTCCTTGCTTCATTGCAGAGTTAGAAAGATGAAGGAAGAGTTTCTAAGTGACGTGTACGCAGTCTCACCACTAATGTGTGTTCCCTCTTCTATTCCTGCACAAGTGCCATTCCATTTGTTACAGAAGTGGTCAACAAAGATGCTACATTGCTTAAAGTCAGAATTGTTTACTTTCTGTTCCCATGGATGTTGGGAATGAAGAAGGTTTCTTGATGGCTCACAGAAACCACAGCGCCAAGTTCATGACAGGCATTAACTGTTTCAGGAGCAGAGCCACACATGGGCCTGGGCACTCCAGCTGATCACCCATACCATGCTCATTTGTTCCTTTAGTCCAGTCTAGGGGTGCGTTTCACTTACTGCACTGTTACTCAGCGTTGTACACTGTGCAAGAGATTTTTCTTTCCCTTTCACAAAGAGGTATAAACAGGTATAACTTGCGTAGGAAAGGCTGAATAAAAAGCTCTCTACATTTTCTTCCTTGGCTTCTAAACCAAGACAGGATGTGGGGGTGAAGCAGGCAGTAAGGGAAAGAGTACATTTCAGAGGTCAGCAGATAGCGCTTTCTCTGAACCCACACGGGCTGTAAGGGCACAGCTCTAACAAAGACCTGCTGCTTGGAAGCTGGAATGTCCTAGAGTCTGGTAGGGGACCCATGTGATTCCAGAAGATTTATGAGCCCATTCCAGTTTTTTCCTTACAAGACTTTTCTGTTTTACTGCAGTATTTGCCATGTGTGATAATGATGTAGTGCAGTCATTTCCCACGGATCATTCACCAGCAGTATAGGATTACAAGACTAGAATGATTAGAGCCTGGACTGAGGATTAGACAGCTTTCTGAGGCCGTTCGTAAGATTGCAGGCTTCACGTCAGTAGAAACTGATTGATTTGGCAATTGTTTAGACCAATTGTAGTTCAGACCAACTTGTGAATAATTGTAGGTCAGGCAAACCATCCATGTAAATGTAATAAGCTGTTTTCCTCTTAGATTTCATATAGCAGTGAACTCCTTCTTAGAGAATCATAAACCCGAAGTGGTGGAAATCCATGTGTCAATGACCCCTGCAATGCTTGCTATCCAGACTTCAATCCTGGACATTCTGAATGCGTGTCTGAAAGAACTCAAACGTTATAATCCAGCTCTTGAAGTAGAAGACCTCTCCTTAGAAAATGCTATTGGTAAACCTTTTGACAAGGTAACTGTTTTGTTTTAGTTTGTCTCACTAAAGGGGCTGTCTCTCACACAAACAAAGTTTCAAGCGTCATAGTACAGCATGGTTCTTACCTGTGATTTAAACATTGGGGAGTCTTTTCTTACGCTCCACAGGTTGTGTATCTGTGTGGTGTTGATATTATTTTGAAAACTAAATGGGTTTTTTACATTATACATGTTACACATTTGTACATCGGCTGCATCAGAAGAAGTGTGGTCAGGAGGCTGAGGGAGATGATTTTCCCCTTCTACTCAGCTCTGGTGTGCTCCCACCTGGAGCACGGGTTCCAGCTCTGGGGTCCTTAACACAAGAAGGACATTAAACTCTTGGAGAAGGTCCAGAGGAGAGGCTGCAAGAATTGGGGTTCAGCCGGAGAAAAGTTAGGTCCGTATGGCATATGACCATATTGCAGCCTTTCAGTACTTGATGGGGAGGGACTTCTTAGCAAGGCCTGTTGTGACAGGACAGGGGGTGATGGTTTTAAACTAAATGAGGGGAGATTTAGATTAGATAGAAGGAGGACTGTTTTTACTATGAGGGTGGTGAAACACTGGAACAGGTTGTCCAGATAAGTGGTGGAGGCCCCATCCCTTGAGGCATTCAAGGTGAGGCTGGATGAGGCTCTGTGCCGGCTGATCCAGTTGAAGTTGTCCCTGCTCACTGCAGGAAGAGGTTGGACTAGGTCCTTTCCAACCCAGTGCTTGCTATGTTTCTATATATTTGACATCCTGAAGTTTCCACTTTGTATTTTTAGACAATACGTCACTATTTAGATCCCCTCTGGCATCAACTTGGAGCCAAGACAAAGTCACTGGTGCAGGATTTGAAGATACTACGCACTTTGCTCTTGTATCTAACTCAGTATGATTGTGTCACTTTCCTTAATCTGCTGGAGTCACTGAAAGCCACTGAAAAGGCTTTTGGTGAGAATTCAGGTAAACACCGAATAGCCAGACAAGTTAATGCATGAAACACTGGAATGTTTATATTTTCAATTAACATTACCAAACATGTGAAGGGATCTAATTAGGTTTTATGTAACCAGCCATAAGGACGTAGGTTTTTATTGACAGATAATGCTTTCATCTTCCCACTTAACTGCTGTTACTTAACAGTGTGAGATTTGCATCACATTCTGTCTTTTACTAAGCTAGTAATTGCAGAGAAAGCAGGTATCACAGGTGTTGGAGATGGGAGAGGTAGGCCTTCCACTGGAAAGGGCCGAGATGCCTACGCACTGCACATGACAAACCACTACTGCCTTCTCTTCCTCTTTAGGGTGGCTGTTTCTTGACTCCAGTACTTCAATGTTTGTAAATGCTCGAGCCAGGGTGTATCGCATTGCAGATGAGAAACTCAATCAGAAAGGCAAAAAAGTCTCTGAGAAAAGTGAAGTCAAGAAGGAAAACGGTACTGATCGTTCCAATTTTAAGTTTGAGAGTGTCACACGATTTCAGACGCTCTGCATGTTATTACTTGTCTTCTGGTTCCCTCCAAGATCTTGCACAGCTCAAGATCTCAGTCTGTTAGCTGGGATAAGTTGGGACATAATCTAATTCAGAAAGCATATAATAAGCAACCCAGAAGAGAGTCACGAAGAACGCAGGAGTCTTTCTAAGCTTGCTGTCTCATGGGGAGAGCTTTTACGGAACTGTTCTTGAGTTCCCAGGGTGTTTAGCTTGATCGTTCCCTCAATGATGGACAGAAACCAATTCTTGACAGCCACTAAGTCTCTTAGGAGCAGAGCCACAAATGGGACTGGGCACTTAGCTGATGGCCCATCCATGCTCTTGCGCTGCTTTGGTTCACTAAAGCTCTTTCCCCATTTGCAAATGTCTCTCTAACCTATTAACATAACAAGCTGCATACATAAACTCTTGAATATCGTGTTTGCCAACAAGCATCACACAGCTGACATCTAACCACCAATTTAAAGCTTTGGGATGGGGATTTTGGCTGTAAAAGCTGCTCTGTTTGGTTTTTGTTTCAGAACTAAAAAGGGAATTGGTCCTAGAAAGTAACCCAAAGTGGGAAGCTTTGCGAGAAGTACTGAAAGAGATCGAAAATGAAAATAAGAGCAGTGAAGACCTTGGTGGTCCAGGTGAGAAAGAGCTAAACTACATCACTTCTCACAGCACAGCTAGTTTGTATTTGACTCTTGAGAAGGAACCCAACTCTTTACTGTAGTTTTGTTACAGAGCTACTTTTAAATGTAATAATTTGTGGGCTTAAGGAGTTTATGTAGACCACGTAAAACTAAGTAGTTCTTACATAAACTCCAATTTCATTCCTGCTCCAAAATGCTGCTGGTTTCTGTGCAGTACTGTTTAGGAAAGAATCAGCATTATTCCATAAAAATACTTTAACTTGGGTATCAGTACTGTACAAAATGCCTTCATCTCAAACCCAACAAAACTAATAAAGTTGTGAGAAATGAATAAACGCTGTTCCTGTTCGCTTCCAAGTTAAGTTAAAAACAAGATTAGTGGTTCTGTCTTACGTCCTTTCCATCTGGCACATACTCCTCACGCACCTGAAAAGTTGTTTCTACAGAAGGTGCACCTAAGTGGGGTGGAGAGTAGAGAGCAAGCGTGTCTCCAAGTGCTTTGCTTTCCTATTTTAGAGCTTCTAATCCCCTTAAATTTCACCAAGTTTTATTTTAGGAAATAGTAAGGGTATAAAAGTGCTCTTTTCTCCCACCCACAGTGTTCTGACTCTGGGTAAGAACTGGCTTTCGCACCTAGTGTTGTAGGAGTTTATCTGACTCAGCTTCTGGAGAACTGTTATTCAGGGCCCACCAAAGTCAATAATATTCTGTGAAACATGTATTTTTTAGCCTCTAACACAGCTGACAGAGGCTGAAAACCAGAACAGTCTACATTAATTTCTCTCCTGTTCCACACTGGTAACCTGAAAAGCAGTGATGTGAGTCTGTTTCAAGAGGTGTGTTATCTAGCTCATATCAAAAGGAAAAACACTGCAGTTCCACTAACCTTGGGCAATCTTGTTTGGTACAAAATGCCACATGACTGAGACTCCATGAAAGTCCAGAGCAACTGTGACAGTCAAAGGTGTTTTGGCAGGCTTCTAGGATCATTAAAAACCCAGTTTGCTCGAGAGATGTCTTGTAGCTGTGTAAGAAGTACAGGGTAACCTTACAAACACGGTACTGTTTCTCGACTGCAGGGCAAGTGCTTATCTGTGCCAGCGATGACCGAGCTTGCGCACAGCTCAGGGAGTACATTATTGCTGGAGCAGAAGCTCTTCTAACAAGACTCTACAACAAAACCTTTGGAAAGGATGAGAAGGCTGAAGAAGCGTGGATAAAGGACAGAAAGGCTGCGAAGTCCAAAGGAAATAGCAGACCAGACGCAGGGCCTCAAGCCAAAAAAGCCAAACTCACGTCTTCTTCAAAACAAAATAAACATAAGAAGCAACAGGACTTGACTATAATCCAAATGATAGGCAAAACGGAGGAGGAAAGGGGAGAGAATTTAGAGGGTAACAAAGAATTAAGCAGCAGCCAAGACAGTAATGCTGAAGAGACCACTCCTGAAGACTTCCACGTGAACCTGCCCTCGGATTGTTACTACGGTATTTTCAAGAACCCGCTCACAATTATTCACCCTCTGCAGGGCTGCAGTGATCCCTATGCGCTCACTCGGGTACTGCACGAAGTAGAACCGAGATACGTCGTTTTATACGACGCAGAGCTCACTTTTGTTCGGCAGCTGGAGATCTTCAAGGCAAGCAGGCCTGGGAAGCCTTTGAGGCAAGTTGACTCGCTCGCGCTTTCGTTAGTGGAGGCAGAACACGCTGCGTCTAGTCATTTCTCTGTAGCTACCTTGTAATTCTTGTTTAGCCCTCACCTTTAACAGAACCACAATGTCTGATGTAATGAACAGGTAATTTTTACTTGCCAGCAGGTGTTTAGTCCCTTAACAGAAGGCACATACCTGTAAAGAAGAAAAACAGGCCTCTGCTTAGCTGATCTTAGTGCCCATATCCATGTTGAGTGACAATCCATGTTGAGGTGCTGTAGTCTCATTGCAGACTGTTCCTGTCAGTGTGATTTTTATGCAGCAAGCTTCCTTTTGCACTGAATTTATTCACTGCTCCTGGTGTCTGGTCATGCTGCATACCTGCAGTTTGTAAACTGTGACACAAGAACAAGTAAAGGAAACGTCAGTAAAGCAGATTGGAAGCGTTTGCACTTGTACTCAGTTCTGCAGTTAGCTGACAAAGATTTCTACCCTGTGTATCTACCTCCAGCATCACACTCCCATACTTGGGAGCAGATCAGGTGCAAGCAGGGCTCAGGAACTGCACCATGTGAAAAAAGCAGAAAAAGAGTAGAATCAGCCTGTCCAAACGTACCTCAGTGACAATGTATTGAAACGCTACAGACAACTGGTTCCTGACATTAACTGTTAGCTCTGGCATCTTCCGTATTTGCGGAGTAACACCTCATTTGTTGGTGTGACAGCTTGTCCTTTGCAGCCTCTATGACTTCCTTGTGCAAGTGAATAATTCTAAACTTTTAGGTGATGTTTTTCCTAACCCAGGATTATTTCAGCTTTTTTTCCCTTTTAAAATGTTCCCAGTAAAATATACAAATCAGGAAGACAGTAACTTCCCCAAAAGTGCTTGCTTTGTGTCTTTATTGGATGGCCACCTGAAATTGTAGTCCACTCCAGTGGAGTGCCAGAGTTCCAGGCAGTGTATCTGCCCCGGGGAAAAGAGGGAACTCTGGGCAGAGGACTTCTTGTTGCTGATTTGGAACTATCTTTACATGAAAATACAGTTTTTTCACTGGCCTTCTTTAAGGCAAGTATTAATTACTTGGAAACTTACTGCCACTTATCTTAAATACTGGCTTTGAGTTTTCTGAACTTGGCATCAAGTTTTGCAATCTTTGGCTTTCTTCCTTTTCTCATCCAAACCTACAGGGTTTATTTCCTCATATATGGAGGCTCAACAGAAGAACAGCGCTACCTCACAACTTTGAGGAAAGAGAAGGAGGCCTTTGAAAAACTCATTCGGTAACAAACCCACTTCACTGCCTTCATTATTCATGTTGTTGCCTTATAAACTTACATTTCAAATACAGGCAAATCCTTAACAGTTTGAAAGCTTTCAATCAAGTTTTAACTTAAAAACTTTCCTACTGCAAAGTAGGAAAACTTTTCAGACAGATGTTAAGAGGAGTTGCCCATTTGAAAAGTGGAAACCTTCCTTTCCACAGCACCACTTCATTTTATTTATTAATTTTAAGCCGTTTTCACGCTAAATGTCAAAGGCTAAACAGCACCGCTTGTGTTTTTCCCTAACAGACTGTGAATTTTCTTTATGTGGTTTTTTGTCTGCAGGTAACAGCTCTTTGAAGATGCTTCTAAGGCTTGTATGACTTCCAGCCTTAGCGATTCCATGACTTGTTTTGTTCCCCAAAGCAATATATCTTCTTGGACTGCCCACAGCAGTATTTTTACAGTATTTACATTACTACTGACATTAGTTCCTTTGTGTCATATGCCATGAGAAGTTCTTAAAAGAAACCACATGTTAAAAAGTGCTAACAGTTGAAAATAAAAACACAGCAACCAGTCCATGAGTAGGGAGAACCTAGCAAACAGCACTTCTGATCAGGCTGAACACTTCCCTCACTGGAAGTGTTCAGGGCCAGGGTGGACAGGGCCCTGAGTAATCTGGACTAGTGAGAGGTGTCCCTGCCCATGGTAGGGGGGTTGGAACTCAAGAACCTCCGAGATCCCTTCCAACCCGAGTCATGCTATGATTCAATCATGGATTGACAGTTATTATTAAACTATAATTTTACACCTAGCTGAAGAGCATTAAAGTACTTTGAAGTATTTTTCCTCGTGTAATTGCAGTTTTTGATGTTTTTTCTCTCCCTAGAGAGAAAGCCAGTATGGTTGTTCCTGAAGAAAGAGAAGGAAGAGATGAAACAAACTTAGACCTAATAAGGGACGCTGCACGCGCCTCTGCTTCCGTGGACACACGCAAAGCAGGTGAGCAGCTCCTGCAGCTGTAGGCTTTGAAAAACTACGGTAACTCCTGCGTTCCAGTCTCGTTGGCACCAGGAGAGCTGGACAGCCCTAGTCAGACACCAGAAGCATTAGGTTAACTGTGTTTATTTTGCTCTTCAGGTGGACAGGAACAGAAGAGTGTCCAGCAGACTATAATAGTGGATATGCGGGAATTTCGTAGTGAGCTTCCGTCGCTGATCCATCGCCGTGGTATTGACATTGAGCCTGTTACTTTGGAAGTTGGAGATTATATTTTAACTCCCGATATCTGTGTAGAGCGGAAGAGCATCAGTGATCTGATTGGTTCCTTAAATAACGGAAGACTCTATACACAGTGCATCTCTATGTGTCGGTACTATAAACGACCAGTTCTCCTGATTGAATGCGATTCCAACAAATCTTTCTCCTTGATTCCCCGAGGCTCTCTACATCAGGAAATTTCCAGTAGTGATGTTACTTCCAAACTAACTCTTCTTACACTCCATTTCCCCAAGCTACGTATTCTGTGGTGTCCCTCTCCCCACGCTACTGCTGAGCTGTTTGAAGAGTTAAAACAAAACCACCCCCAACCTGACGCAGAAACAGCCATGGCTATTACAGCAGACTCGGAAATTCTTCCGGAGTCAGACAAGTACAACCCTGGTCCTCAAGACTTTCTCTTAAAAATGCCGGGTGTTAATGCAAAAAACTGCCGTGCCTTAATGAACCACGTCAAAAGCATCGCAGAGCTGGTGACGCTGTCAAAGGACAGGCTCTCAGAGGTACTGGGTAACGCTGCCAACGCCACACAACTGTTTGACTTCATTCACTTGACCTACAAAGACGCACTAACAAAAGGAAAAAGCAAAAGGTGACTAGTAAGACTGTCCAACAGCAGGCACAGGGTATCTTTTCTTACAGAATACTTGAGTATAGTACGTGAACTACTTTCGTAAATGCCCTCTAAGATAGCCAGCTGTTTCTTGGGAAACAAGTTTTTAGTTTTAGTTTTAAGACGGGAACATTACTTCAGTAACAATTAACTGACTGAGCGTTTTCATAGCAAAATGCAAATTCTTCCTACAGCACTTTAACCTGATCACTGAATGAACTAAACTAAGTTCTCCACGAAGTCAATATGAATTAAGTGCTAAGACTAATGGATAAAGGAGTGTTCTTTTGAAAGCTGTGTCTTGTTAAAAGGTACAGATGTACTGTTCTGAGCAGTGTGTGTGACCTGCTGCAGGACACTCCACTTTTGCCATCTTCATTAACATTTTGCTCTCTGGAAACTGCCAGTGATGAAGGTATTTGAAACACATTTTGCCCAGAGTCTGTTTAGGAGGACATATTTGGACTGACTCGTGAATTTCAGGCCATCACCATAAACCTTTGTCACAATAAACGACAACTGGTACGGTCTGGTCTGTATTACACTTGCTTGCTGTATTAGAAGAAAGACCTCATTTTTCAACGTTCCAAATGCCGTACAGCTCTGTCTTGCTTGATTCTGTGAAGTGCATTCCTTTGGTCCTGACTAGATAGAGATTCTGGGGGGGGCACCATACAGATATATATAGGGCACTTATTTATATATATATATGGCACTTAATTCTGAGTATGCCTCATAAAGAGGCTTTATTTTTAAATCAGTTTTGATAACTCGTTCACCTTGTTTACTTGAAAGTGAGAAATCTAGGTAAAGCATTGGGACTGTTCCTTCTACCAAAGTGTATTTCGTCTCGTAAGATGCAATAATTGTCTAACAAAGGTTTTCCAAAAGCGTTGCCAGGTGGTCTTTGTGTACCGCTGCACTTGCATTTTAACGTCTTAAGTGGACCATCTGTCAAGGACAACTACTGTTACCTGAAAGGTAAGCCTTAGCATCCTGTGTAGCATCAAAGGGCAAGGCAGCTCTCTTCACAGTTTGGGAGAGCGCCTAGCGGTAGGCACACGTTCTGCACCGCGCTTGAACGCGAGCTACGTAACAAACTGCCGCTGCCAGGCTGCTGGTCCTGCGCCACTACGTGGTACGGTTTTTACATCAGCTGCCTATAAATCTGTGACAACTTGTACATGTGTATTTATATGATTCTCATGCTAACAACAGATCAGTCCAATCTCCGTCACTGAAGAAGTAAATACAGATTTTTCTGTATTCAGGTTCAGTAAAAAATGACTGTGCACTTTCAGGTTTAACGTTTACTGTGCACTGTAAGTGTGGATTATGAATTTGTTAGTTTGCAGTGTGGGACAAAGGTAAGATTAGATTTGTATGTGGTGAATGTATGTGGTTATGAAGTTGTAGCTTTCTGTAGTATGCTAGATCAAAGTCACATAATGAAATTAAAGAATACTTGGTAAATACTTGGATTAAGTTGCCTTTTTATTTATGTATGTGGGATTTTTGTAAGGTTTAATTGATTTTTTTTTATTTTAATCCAGCATTTGGCCTTTTCTTTAACCACCAGTTGTACTGGTGAATGTTAGTGTTGCTAATGTGTGACTTGGTATTTAGTGAGTTAGTTGAGGTTACAAGTTAGAGATGTGTCCCACCTGGGCAGCAGGTACAAACAGTGAGCAAACGCGGAAGCGCCTGTGTCTCCTGAAACCCTGACATAATGGGAGCCCAGGATTCTGCCTGTGTGCAGACAGCACAGAATGTCTGGGTGAAGGATGAAAATGCTGAGGATGCACAGGGGATGCCATGGATGCCCGGCTTTCTGGCGCTCCTTAGCTTGCTTCATCATCGTAGCGACATTTTGTCTATTTTCATGTCATTGCTTGATGTTTTGAGTTTGTGCTTCTTTACTTAAGAAATCCCAGACTAAACCACATGGCAAACCTCCTTTGACTCTGGGAGTGTCTCAGAGTCTTACAGCCACACCAGGCTGCACATTTCAAGGTCACTGGGCATGTGAAACCAATGGGGTTTACTGGCTGTTGGGAAGCAAGTTAGGAAGTGCTCGTTTCTGCGGGTTGCCCTGTGCTGACTGCACAAGGTTTCTTCTGGCATAACAACAAAATCAAAATCTACAAGGATCAAGTGCAGCTCATATGAGCAAAAATCTTTTGCATAAGATTAGGTTGTAGCTCCTGTTTTAAGTTAGCTGGATACAATTCCTGCGGCTGCTGCAGGAATGAACTGCAAAGGAGCCATTTTGCTCATTATCCACGTGGCTTGTAAAAGATGAAGCCAAACTTTTCAAAACCAGACTTCTTTAGAAAGGACAGAAGTTTAAATGTGAGGCCTTATGTGACGATGAGGCTTCTTCATTTGCAGAGTGACATCACACTCACAAACAACCTGAATATTTAAAAACAGAAATAGGCCCGAAGCTCCAAATTCCAATTCTGTGTCCGTAGAACAGAATCCAAAAGCAAGCATCTGCCAAAAAGTATTAATTAAATGAATTTGTTACTTACGTGCCAGCGAGCAGAAGTAAGTGTAACTGAGGGTCATCCAGGAAACTTGTCATGTGTGGGCTTACAAACTGGCAATTTTTATTTCAGGCTCCATAAGCCGGGTGCTAGCACGATTTACAGTCCTCTTACAAGGACTGCTTTAGCAGAAAGTTCTCCTGATCTCGTACTCAAATATACTTCACATTCAATTAATATTCACTTGATCTGTTTCCTGCACTAAGTGCTTTTAGGAAGGGTGGTAAACCAAAATGTTCAGAAAACACCTGCTCCAGGATTCTGTAGTACTTTGTAATTATAACTTATTCCACGTGTTCACTCTTTTTGGTCAGATAAGCATTAAAAGCAACAATTTTGGGTATCTGCAGAATCACAGAATGTCAGTTCTTTTCTGCAGCATCCTTTACAAAATTTCCCCTCAAACAATATTCCTAACATCCTGTTCCATGGTTGGCTACCAACCTCGTGAAGAATAAAGCCTAACTGATACATGTATTTGTCACTATGTCCTGCTCCTGGTTTACTTCCAGTTTACTCTAAATTCAGCCTCAAACCACGAGAAATAGTATCCCTTATCTACAAGATGAGAGCTACAAGATCACCAAGATTAATCAGCAGGCACTTACGTAAGGAACGTGCTGCGCTCGGTTTCCCTCTGGCCTCTGACTCCAGGTGCACCACACTGTGGAGAAAACAGAGCAGCAGGTTGGCATTCCTTGCACGTGTAGTTGTCACTTTTGTCAAGGATTTGTAACAGATTCGACCCAGACCAAATACAGATACCATACAAACTATAGTCAGTTGATTTGGTATTTTTCCATCCCTGGAAAACTTTTAAAGCATTTTTTACAAGTAGCAAAATCCTTGGAATCTTACACATAGATCGACAGCAGCAGTTGCAAAGCTTCTCGTGGCATTTATGCCTCATCAGCCGTTCAGCACATTGCTGTAGCAGAACTGGCCAGTTGTTGGGGCCCACAGAACCTCAGGTTCCATTCATCACCACTTGCATCAGGCCTTGGGAAATCTACAGCAGCAGAAAGTACCCCATTCTCTTCCCATTTTCAAGAGACATTTTGTTCCTGCTTCACCATAAAGATCTGTGACTGTTCAGCGTTGGCAAGAACTTAGTCTTTAAGAATCAACATATATTTGTGCTGTATGATTCTGACTGCTGAAGTCTGAGGTAGGAAAGACGCCATTCAAGCCCTGAATGACAGCAATAAACATTGTGGTGTTATTAGATGTGTGTTATAGTTCCTGTAACAGTTACAGTACATTAGGGTGTTCTGAAATATTGGCGGTACGTTGCCCATTCCTCGCTGGCAGAAGTCCTAACTGAGATTTTGTCACTTTATTATTCACTTGACAGAAGGTTTGCATGATCACATGCTAAGTTGCTCAGCCCCACAAGATTCCTCAAAATCCCCATGGTGTTTCTAGTGGCTGGATTAACACCAGCGGTATTACCCGGACAGAGCCCCTTCAGCCGACACCCACCAGGAATCTCTGCTGACACAGATGTGCTTGCACATGTTTACACACACACCCAGACACCAAAATATCTGTTGTGTTGGGTAGCATGAGTCTGCACATCTTCAGTGGCCATGTCTCTGAAAGCGACCCTGAACAAGTAAGCCAGGCCCCTTCCTGTTCCTAGATATAAAACTGTTTCTTTAATTGGTGGACTGCACCAAGAATAAATAATGAGGTAATTGCGAAGATCATTCCCAGAGCAGTCAGCTGGGACTGTTTCTGCAGTCAAAGCTATCTCCTCTCTTTTGTTGTTGGTTTATTCTTTTTTAATGGCTTCATAGTCTGAAGGTAAAAGAGCTTTTGGATAAATTTAGAGAAAAGCAACTTTAAGAAGAGTTAAACATTTCAAGAATGAACTGCTCTGCACATAACTGAGGTTTTGGAATGTTTGTTTAGTGAATGCTAAAATTATTATAAGTTCAACCTTGAAATGTTATCTCACCATAAGCTTAACCTCCAAAGCTGACATAATGCCTCGGTTTCAGCTAATCGCATCTTAACTGCACATCCAAATCTTCAATTGGGAAGCTCAAACGAGCAGGTCTATGACTTTTTTTTCCCAAATGTGTGTAGACGCCAACCGGAGCATCTAGGAATCTTACAAGTGAAAATAGTTCGAAATAGAACTGAGAACTCTTGGATCAACTTTAGCCAAGGAAGAGGGGAAACGAGAAAAAACGGTAACGCGATGCAGGACAGGGGTGAAGAGAGGAGCAGAGAGAGTCTTTTCACCAGAAGAGATCTGTGTCCCTCTTTGTATCGGACAGCATGTGATAAACAACACTTGCTGCGCTAGTCATCCATGAGATTGTTTAGTAGTTCTCACAATTGTACCTTTTAGGGGTGAAAAATCTTTCTTCAGATGCAGACAATGCAACTGTAAAAACTACAACCCAACTATAAAAACTGCAAAACAACAAGGAGGAGAATGAATGCAAATGCCAGGAAGCACAGCTATTAGCAAATAAACAGCAAATTAGACACTCTGTGGTTTACAAATCAGCAGCTTAGCTTCTGGCTGCACTGCATTTCATGAGAGCGCATCATAAAACTGAGAAAAATCAGTAATGCCCAGGTCATTTTCATAGGTTAAACTCGCCAAGTGTCACCAAAGTTAAACTTGCTTCAGTAACCGTGCTTATTAACATCCACTCTGCCTTCCAAGCCGTGAACACAGGGACAGCGTGAAGTTGCTGCAAGAGCTGAAGGATTTCCTGGAGATGCCAAAACTTAATTGAGACTAAAATAGCCCTCAAATATCACGTAACAGTAATATCACTCCACAATGTGCTCATCTATCACTGTGTTGGCTCATCAAGACAACCCAATTTAATAACTGCAAATCCACCTTAGTTGCCAATTAGCACTGCGCTAAAGAAGTCTGCGATTCTTAATATGAGCCTGGATGATCTCCAAGATAAGAGCATGAGCTGCTTTTCCTTGCTGGAACCAGTATTTGATCACGAATAACTCAGAACGCTGTACACTACTTGGCCAGTGCCAGTAAATCCGCAACGTACAAACTGGTGGAGGCTGGGAACACATCATCTTGTTTTCCCTACACATCCTCCTTTTTGTCCCGTGCCAGACAAACAGTACCAGGTACGAGATCTCCAGTCCTCGGCAGCACAACTCTTTTTCTGTACCTTGTCTACTAAGTCACAATCAGCACTTTTGTAACTTTTCATCCAGAATCTCTTAAAGCAGAACCAAGCAGCAGATACGTGTCCTCCCCGCGCCTCTGAGGTGCACTGCTCTGTTACTCTGGACAGCACCCGACTGCATGAAGCCCTCTGCTTCTCACCCAGAATCACAGAACGTTAGGGACTGGAAGGGACAAGAATTCATCTGGTGGCACGTATCAGTTAAACGGGAATCCAAATCACTGCCTCCTTAACTAGGCACATTCATTTTTCAGTCAGTTACGAGAACCTTTTATTTTAAGCCTCCCAAAGTAATGCCCAACTTTGCCAGTGTAAGTGTCAGGTCACACAGAGAGCACCCAAAGACAAATTAAACACTAGCTGCCAACTGGTATTGATGCTTCCACCCTGTGCACACCGAATGATGGCAGTGGTGAGTGAATCGAGCAGGGGTCTTTACAGCTTCCCAAGTGCCACCATCTAGGAGCATGTCGTTACCAGTACTTATAAAATTAATACTTGTAGAAGCTGGGATCTGAGTGATTTCTAAGGAAAATCAAACTTTGGAATGAAAACAATCCTGTGTTCTTTGAAATGATAAAAAAAAAGCCATGTAAAGACAAACAGTTGGAGAACTCAGTGTGAGAATTGCAGAGGAATTACAAGGGTTGGCGGTGAACAGTGCTAGTGGACATGGAGCATGTGCTTAACAAAAGAACCACCTGTGGCAGCCGCATACTCTGTGGTGCCCTTCCTTCCTAGGCTACCTCTGTGTCCAATTCCACGTGGATCGGGACACATTACCTACAGCGTGGCAGGACAAAGAACTGGAGATGTCCAACCCAGACCCTGCAGCTGAATCACGTACGCAGCCGCGTGAGGATGGGTGGGAACAAAACAGGGTTACGTGAGCGAGCCAGTCGCACGCTCCTAATCCCAAAGCAGAACAGGGACACGAGAAGGATGGTGCTTAAAAGGTAGGACGAACACGTATAATTAATTTTCAGGGAGTATAAAATGTTATGATCACCTTCAGATTTTCCCCATCTGTTGCTAAGCAGAATTCTTTAGTCATAAGCTTTGACTTACAAAATGAACAGCGGCCTCCGCACATTTTGCTATTTTAAGTTGTTCTTTTGCCAAGCTTACAGTACAGCCATACTGCAAACGCTCTGAACCAGAGCAGGACGAGCACCGAGATCCCTGCATCCCTTGTGATGAGGACTCGGTCACTACCTGTGCCTCTCCAATAAGGAGAGCCCCCATCTCCCATGTACCAAAGGAAGTCCTTCTTGCTTCTCAGGCCTGAGCTTTCCATGCAAATGTGAACTCACATCATGGAAAAGGCAAGAATAAGAGTACCATACGTTTGGGGTTGTACGTGCATCATCAGTTTCAATCTGCATAAACAAAACCAAGAACTTTCCTGCAGTAGTGGTGAATTAATTGTATTCTTTTGGTGTGCACCAAGGATGTTGTGCCAACGATCATTCAATGCTCTGGGCACTCTGACAAAAATTAAAATGAAACCAACTGCCTCTCTGCGTGATAAATCACCTCACTTAATTAGAAGTAAAGGGCTGGCTGACAGTGTTCCAAAACCAATACCAAACACCCCCACTGCAAACATTTTGGAGCACCTCCACAAATTTCAGAAATCCTCGTTCTTGGAAGACCAAGACAAGCAATTACAAAGTTCAGCATCTTTCAAAAACTGTGGGCTACTAATAGCCCACACTTAGCTCTTACTATCGGCAGTTTAAACACACTCCACTCAGTGTCATGGTTCACTGTATTTCCAACATGTTCTATAGCAGCATTTAAAAAGTTCTTAAGAGCTTCAAAACATTCTTATGCCCTGTTATATCACGAATAAATAAAAACTCCTATGTTTAATTAATTGACATGGCATTTTGGTTTGTAGAGAGGAGTAACTGTACCATGCGCGTGGTGAATGAAAGCTTGCCTCTGAACTAGCATAAATTTGCTGTTTGCAATTAAGTACTTCAGCGTTAGCAGAAGTGCTTGGAGTGCTTTCTTACCAAGGCCATTAAAAACTAGCATCACAATGCCTGACGATCGGGATCACAACAAACCACTCGTTGAAAACACACACTTTTCTTCACTAGGGTTTACGCAGAACATGGATTACTCAGTAGTGTATATGACTTTTCTCTTCTGAAAACTAGAGTGATCCTTGAATATAATTAGCAGATACTTATTTATCACAAAAGGAAGAAACTGAAGAACTGCAGAATGCAGGTGCTGTAAGAAAATCTTTCTATAGACAACAGTAGCAAATAGTTATTGTTAATGAGTCAGTTGGATGCTCTCTCCCTGTACTAACAGCACGAACATTCTGTGCTCACATGAAGCTGTATGGACAGCAAAACATTACTATTTCTTAACAGCAGTGTCTCTCAGCTTGCAAAGAAACTTGGTCTGGAAGGCAATCATCTAGGAAAAAAATTCAAGTGACCCTAAGGTGCCATAGGGCAATCTTACTACTGCTTGTATGTGGTATGACTTTAGGGCGTACGACGACGCAGAACAGCACGGGTGAGCTTGATAATTCTTGTGCTGTTTAGCACAACACATTGGCACTGTAAGTTCTAAATAGTACCTTGTTACAACCGCACGGTTAAATGTATTCTTGCTATAAGTCACAACAAGCATCTGTACTTCTGCATTAATGCTGAGCTTGTGTCATTTATCCGTCATTCATGTTTAGCAGTTTCTACCAGTAGGCCCTTAGGAAGGATTTTTTCCACAGAAAAAGCGGTCAGGCACTGGAATGGGCTTCCCAGGGAGGTGGCTGAGTCGCCACCCCGGACGTGTTTAAGGATCATTTGGATGAGGTGTTGAGGGATCTGGATTAGGGGTGAACTTGTAAGGTAGGATAGTTGGCTGGAATTGGTGATCTCAGGGGTCTTTTCCAACCAGAGTGACTGTGTGATTCTACAGACATCCACTGAATTTGTCTGTTCATCATTTCTCTGCCTTAGCTTTTACAGTTTTAGGACCTTCTCCAAGGAACATACAGCAAAGCAGGACTAAGGTCGCAGCCTCCATGCCGTGACACTTATTTTTCCTATTTTATTAGACTGAAATTTATTTTCCTGTTTTATTAGCTGAAATTTCAGGTTTTAACAGCAAACTCACATCTGAACTATTTTATCTGCTGAGTGACGAAAGTAAATGGAGCAAATGCAAATGACAGGTTTTAACGAGATCTTCACACACACTTCATTGCTAACTTTCCAGGTCATTGCTGGTTTTATTTCTGACATCAGATAAAATCTGATTAGCTAACTGTAATCTAGAGAAAGTTAAGAGATATTAACTCTGTTCCAAAAAGGAAAACCAATAAATAGTAACACCTTTAATCCAAGCATAGAACTCCAACTTCAACTAATTATTTGAATGTCAAAACATGTCAATAATGAAGCCTATGAGAATGTTCAGAATCTTAAAGTTGTATTAACAAAAATACACATTAGCGTGGAGGTTGCCTGTGTTATCACTACTCAAAAAACCCTCTAAAAACCCCTTCAAGCAGGGAACCGCATTTCGCTTTGTTACCGCGTCGTACAAGCATAACCCCAGCAAGCTCTTAGGCACCGGCTAATTGGAAACAACGAAACACCAACAGAGCCAGAGGCAGCTGACTTCCAAATCTGTGATCAACGGAAGATAAAAGACCTGAGCTGTGTAATAACAGGCCTAATGCAGCTAGGCCTGTTACAGAATAGGACCGGCTCAGTGTTAGTACACTAGCACAAGGCCGTTTGTTGGCAAGATGCTCCCTGCCACGAGCACACTGCGGCACCTCCACTGCAGGAGCCAGCCTCGGAGCACGCACACACCTGCAGAACGAAGGCAGGTGGTGTTCTCTGCCGTGTCCCAGATACTTCACCAGCAATCCAAAACATAAGAAATAGGCCTGACTACTCCTTATATATTTGATCCAGCTGCCACCTCAGGTGTTTATGGCTCAGCCTGAGAAGAAAATACTCAAGTTTCAAACCTCACCTCGTTCACGGGGGTTTGTACAGTCCAACTCTGCAGACAGACCCCAAGTTTTGCTTCAAATTTCACGTCTGAGTGGTGGCAGCAGCAAGCGGGAGCTCTGTGGAGCCACCCCGGAGGCTCCACGCCACTCACCGGCCTCTCTTCAGTGTTGCAGGGCACATTACTGAGCCCCCACTCCGTGGGGTTCCCGTGGCGCGACCCACCTGCCCTCAGCCGGAGGTGGCTGCAGCGGGCAGCAGCACCGTCGCCGGCAAGGCAAGGCACGGCCTGGGCCGGGGGCCTCACGGACAAACAACGGCGAGCAAGGCCGCTGGTGGGCCAGGCCGCAAGGAGCCGCGTGCCACCGCCCGCCTCCCCGCGCGGCCTGCGAGCGCCCGGATGTAGCCG
>VXBP01005364.1:0-132247 GCA_013400115.1 Rhinopomastus cyanomelas | reverse complement strand
CCACCGCGCTAGCGCGCGCGCGGCCTCTCCACCCCCGCCCGCGGGCCAACCGCCGGGGCGCGCGCCCGAGGGCGGTGCCGGCCGCAGCGCTCGCGAGAGGACATGGCCGCGGCGGCGGCGAGCGCGGGTGAGCGCGGGCTGCGGGGTGCGGGAGCGGCAGAGAGGGGCGGACAGCGCCGCCGCTCGACCTCGGCTTCTCTAGCGGGGTCCGCGGGGCAGCGGGCGGCAGGTGGCGGGCCGGGCGTCCGAGGCGCCCGCGGGATCGGTCTGTCCGTTGGTCGGTCGGTCGGTCCGTCTGTCGGACGGTCTGTCGCGGTGCCGGCGTGGAGCGGCCGGGGGGTGGTGGGCGGCAGCTGCGAATCCGCTGCTCCGCCCGGGCTCGGGGTAGGCTGGGCGCGGCCCCGCCCGCACGGGCCAGAGCCATCTTATGGAAGTCGGGCAGGCGGTAGCGCGTCAGGGCTCCGCGCTAGTGGGCCCGAAGCGGTGGCCTGGCCGTCCCTGCTCTGCCCCGCGCCTTGTCGCCGGTCGCTGCCGGGAGTTGTCCCCGGCGCAGGGTCCCGGCCGTAGGGAACCGGCCTGGCACCCTTGCTGCATCGCGCTGTGGACCCACCGGTGCGGCTTATCTGGAGCTCTGCCCAGCCCCGCTTCTGCCTCGCTTATGCTGCTTTTTCCTGCGGCTGCGCTGCCGTTATTGTTTTTCGGATTTTTCCGTACAATTATTAGTAGTAGTATTTCCTCAGAAGGGCACCCGAGCTCCCCTGAGGGGTGCGGGGCCTGGGGGAGAAGGGCACAACTGCAGGGCCTGGTCGTACAGCGCAGCGAAACCTTTGCTGTGTTCGGAGCAGTGAAGTTAGAGACCTCTGGCCTCGACCCAAATCGTGCAGTTGCAGTGCAAGTTCTTTCCCTGCTCAAAGAGCAGCTGCCCTTAGACCAGGTGCTGTGAAACGCGTCTGTTGCTCGTCAGAGCCGCATTTCAGATGACACTGGTTACACAGCTTTTTATAGACAATAACTGGTCTCTGCAGCAGTTTTCTGTGCACATCTGCATACATCTGCATTCCAGGGGAACACAAGTTGGTTGTGCATCAGCGAGGGGCACTGTTTGGAAAGCAGGGTGCATTTGCTGCTCTACCAATTCGCATAACGAAGTCCGCAGTGCAGAAACCTGCAGTTGTCACAGAATCACAGAATGTCAGGGGACCTTGGGAGAGCATCTAGTCCAGTCCCCCTGCCACAGCATTATGCTATTGCAGCGCACCCGAGAGACACTGTGTGTATGAGTCCATGGCTGCAGCAGGCACCACACATGAACTGAAACCAGTAGCACTTAAAGATAATTTGTTAATTGTGAGGTAGACATCAGAAAATCACCTTTTTGTGCGTCTTTCACGTGAAAACAGCACCATGAAATCTCATACCTTCAGACAGGTTGACAGCAAAGTTTTGGGCTAACATCAGTCACCTTTATAAGAAAAGGCCAGCTGACACCGTACTGTGGGTACGGGATGTTTGTAAAGTTGTTGTTTATGGGAATGTGACTGCACTTCTTCCTTATGCTACACCATCTTAGGATGGAAAAATACCCTGTTTTTTAATTAACGTCTTAAAGCTCTCAACAAAGGCACAGCTGGCGTTTCATAAATGATTTTCAGAATGTTTTACGTTTTATCTTGTTCCTCCCTGCAGCTTTCTTTCCTGTGTAATTAGTTAGGGCACAATATGATTTGATGGGACAGCGTGCTGTCTGGTAAGTGCACCAGGTATTAGGAAAATAAAAGCATCTGGAAGCTGAAAATCCTTAGCATGTTGTGGGAAGCGCAGGACGATTTTGACAGTGTATTACAGGAGAAGGTCTAGGAGTGGTCATAACAGTAATGTGAAAACTACTTGGGTGTTGATCACTTCTGGTTTGCGGGGTTCTGTTCAATGAGTTATAAAAAAGCTGTGAGTGTGAATACTCATACTGCATGTTCAGTCACAGAATCACACAACCACAGAACGTTAGGGATTGAAGGGACCTCCAAAGATCATCTAGTTCACGATCCCCCTGCCAGAGCAGGATCCCCTAGACCAAGTCACACAGGAACACATCCAGTCAAAGCGTTTGTGTGCTTAAAATACTCAGTGCCTCAGAGCCCTTGCTTGTTAGCCTACAGATCAAATTGGGTAAGTGATGAAATTATGGAGTAATAGCAGACAGGGCATATACTTCGTTGTGGTTTTGGTTTGTTGGGTTTCTTTAAAACAGTGTTTAGATTTCTGATTCAATTGCTACTGGAAGGAAAAGAGAACACTGCTTCTTGTAGGCTGTTTCTTTGTTTTAGGCCTTTCTGGTCTGTTCATCTTGTAATATTTGTCCTTTGTGGGAAGGTCAACATGGGGAAAATGTCATTAATGCTTTTGAAATGGCATGTAATAAATGCCAGGCTTGAGCATAACTGTGATTTACTTCTTCTAAAAAAACAACTTCCAGATTTGGTATTAGGGACTTTCTGTTTTCATACATATGTGTAGTTACATGTAAAATAAAATATAAATTCAATGTTGATGGCGAGACAAATGTGTTTGAGTTGTCACAGCAAAAAAACAAAGTGAGGTTGTGAATGGTGTCCTTTTTTTATAAAAGTTTCCTCATGCTGGAATCTGTAGGAAACTCAGATGTGTTCCTGTTACTGAAGGAAGTGGCAGTGCGTAGAGACAATTGCCCGGGAAACTTCTGGGTGTGAAGATGTTCTAGCTCAAGGGAACTCTGCAAGATGCACCTTGCAAGGAGCCTTGTAGTTGGTGATATGCCCCTAGCACTGCTATTCTTGCCAGAGGTAACAGGAAGGCAAATAACTGGTGTTTTGGAATTTGATTAGTACTATGAGAGGTGCTAAAAAATCTGCTTAGAGCACATTCCCATTAGGTTAAGGATTTTCAACCCACTGAGCTTAATGTTAGAAACCTGCAAAAACTGAGGAAGAGCAACTTGTATTCATCAGATTTTAGTTTCTTAGGTGGACTAGAATATGGATGATCTTTTGAGGTCCCTTCCAATCCCTAATGATTCTATGTAACTTCTAAAATGAAAAGTCCTTGTGACATTCTGATGATTGTTGTTTTTGCTGTCTTTCTGATTGACCAGAAATGTGCTGAAAGAGATACTACAGAAGGAGGCCAGAGATACCAGGTAAGTGCTTTATCTTAAAGCTTTCTGAAGATGGGGGGTTTTTGTAAAGCTGCCGTGCATCACCTCACATTGTGCTGCTGTTAGAACCTTGTTAGAATGGAAGGTTTTGCAAGAGGTGTGTTCTGCTGTGAGCAGGGATTTGGGGATGTGTAGTACCTGTGTTACATAAGCTAAGGCAAATGATTATGTTCTTGCTTTGCAACAGCACAGCACGTCTCAAGTACTCCTAGACCCAGTGTGTTTTGATGGAATAAATCCAGTTATAGATGAGGCAATTTCTTTCTCAAAGGGAGTAACCAAGACTGTTTAATGGCTACTGACAGAATTCTGTTTCAATAGGTATTAGGAGGGGACTTGAGTGGTTCAATAAAATAAAGAACTCGGGTTAAATAAACAAAAAATTCTCAGTTTTGGAACCGTGTGTCTTTGGTGTTCAGCTGGTATCAAAAAGGTGAGAGCTCTGATCCTGTCCCCTCTTTCCCTATCTTTTCTTTGGGAAATAGGGCTTTGTTTGAGGGGGGTGGGGAGGGCAGCCTTCTTTTCAGAATAAATGAGATCGAGCATCAAGCTTAAATGCTCCTTGATAACTTCTGCTGAGGCCCCTGTGAAATGGAACAGAGCGTTGGCTCCACCTTACAGGAGAGAGCCCCTGTGCCCAGTTTATGTGGCTGCAGGTCCTCCAGAGAGTGGAAGAACAGCAGAAGAACGCACCAAGCTGCTTGGATAGACACACATGTGTCTGGAGCACTAAAGTATTTCAGCAAACCCCACACTGCAGTCTTAGAAACAAATTGGCAACTGGAAACATCTAAATATAAAGGACCTTCCGTATCTTTAAACCTGCAGGTACACCTGGTGTGTTTTAAGGGTTGCATTCAGGCCACATGAGGAAGAGCAGGTTGGCTTGGACTTGTCAGACCAGTTCAGTTCATGTGCAGGTTTAGTTAATCTGCAACCTTTGTTTCTTACAGTGAATATAGCTGCTGCTTGTTTAGCAACAACTGAAATTTAACCTATTTGCACTTGACAGTCGTGAGTGTCTCACGCTTGCGTCTTCAAATGTAATTGTTCTCTCTCTGCATTAAGCACAGGGAACAAGTACTCCCAGCATTGTTTCTAGAGGGCTGTTATCACCTGAAGTTCAGCTGCTATAATATTAATTCTGGAATAATAGTTTTTCAAACTTTTCTCTGTGGTAAAGATTGACAGCTGCTGTAAAAGTGCTCTGTGGGGTTGTTAAGGCTTGTCTGAGCCACAGTCACAGCGATCGTCCGTATCCGGAAACTCCGAAGCACACGCGCGCTGCAGGGTTTATGAAGGTGTTCACGTTACTGACTCCAGCTGTTAATACAACAGTTTTGCACTTGTGCCATAAACTGAATCTCTGTGATCACTGACTCAGTGGGCGGTATTTGAAGATTTCATCTTTGGGTACTTTGCTAAAGCCATTGATTCAGTGTTTGAACACTTGCTTCAACCTGGCTTGATGCCAAAGTGACAGAGAAGCCAGTTAAGCTCGATTTTGGTCTTCACGCTGACCAGTGAAACAGCACAACACTAAAAATTAAAAGACAAAAGGACAAAGCCCGCTGGGTTTCTGCTCTTTTCAAACTGTGAATTTACAAGATGATTAGCCCTAATTTATATCCCTGGAAAAGGAGGACAATTGTATTTTTGTTTTCACATTTTGTTTCTAATGTTAGAAGCCTGCTGGAAAGCCAAGGAACTTGGGCTACCTTTAAATTAGTTTCCCATTCATTCTTTTTTATAAATGTAAAAGAGAGAGCTCGTAAAAGTTCAGCAGAGGAACTTCAGAAGAGGTTGTTAGTGTACTCCAGTACAGTCCAGTTAATGCCCATAAAGGATTCTAACATCTCACAAAGAGCCAAGTTCCTCAGTATTCCCTGTGCAGACACAGAAGCCACGGACAACTCCAGCTGCTGACACTGTAACTGCGCTGCAGGCGCACTCCTAACTTTTGCTCCCTCCCCTATTCTTACAAACTCAAACGTGGTGTTCTGCAGAGTTGTACCTGAGCAAAGCTGTCAGCGTGCCCTTATGAGACTCAGTGGGTCACGGGCAGCCTTTCGGAATTTAGAAGCGCGTGCCAGCGAAGTTTAGGGACCAACTGCTACAAGTTGAGTTCCTGTGAGCCAAGAAGTGTGTGCGTGGTGTCGTCGTCGTGGATGTGCTCCTTCCAGCGCCCGGTGTCACAGATGCCATTCAGTGCACGGGTGCTGATGGGTGTTGAGGGAAAATTGTGAGGGTGCTTTCAGTGCCCATTTATACCAAAAGGTTATCCGAGACACCGTACGATGTCATCGTTAATGTCATAGCGGGCTTTAAAATGCTGCAGAGGTTGCAAGTGTTCTCGGTATTTCTGTGTGTTGTGATTTTGAAAATGTGAAAGCAGGGTATGTTTGTGCTTTATAATCTTTCTTGGGCAGTAATCAGGCTGGAATGTGTGTATTTGGAAAAGTGAGCTGGCTGACTACGCCGAGATTACAGAAATTAATGGGATCTTTATGTTCATTATGGTTGCTTTGAACTGGACCACTGGTGTGTTATTGTAGGAGGCTCTGAGTGGACTAATAAATCTCTTAACGGTACTGGGGCATGTGGTTTTTCATTATTGGAACATGTTACTTGCTGGGTTATTGTTAAGATTTTCTCTTTAAAGAGAGCCATCTTAAACAAACTTCAGAAGGATCATTTCAGAAATGTATTTCTGTGGAAAATACAGCTTCAAACAGGTGACCAAAAGAAGTGCCGTGACGTTTGCCTACGGATTGCCAGTGGGTCAGCTGTGGTCTTTGCACAGCTACTGTACAGCTGTACTTTGTACAGCTCTCTCTGCATTCCCTGCCTTTGCAGGATTTTTTGTTACGGACTTGTAAAAGAAAAGTAGGAAATAATTTCTTTAATCTCCTCGAATCAGCTCTTGACATGCTTTGCTGGTGACGAGTAGCCATATGTTCTATTAATCCAAAGCACTGAAGTATTTTGTGAACGGCAGTATGCTCACTCACCCTTTCTTTCCTAGCTCTACTTGCTTCTTGTCCAACAGAAGGAAAGAAATAGATGTACAAGCCCAGTAAGAAAATGCTGAAAGCAGAGGATCTCAGATCCTCGCCGGCTCCGTGTCCCGGTGCGTCGGCAGTTGCTGTGAAATGGCCTGCAGAACTGACAGGGACACTGCGTGCTGGCACGTCAGCTCTCAGTTTTAAGCTCTCCTCTACTGCAGTGTGGTGTGTTTGTAGTACAGTTGGAGAATTTAGCGCTTGTGCTGATTAATGTATTTTTGCAAACCTTGACCTTTTTTTCAGGTGAGAAATCCCAAACTTAAGTAGAAGATTTAAGTAGTGAAAGCGCTAATAACACTTGTTCTCACTGATTGCTGAGGAATTACAAGAGGAAGAAGAAAAACCTGGACTGATGATATCTGACCAGACAGTGTTTAACAAATAGCTTGTTTATGTCTATAGATAGTTTTTCAACAGGGTTTCTAATAAAACTTCATGCTATATCTTGGTGCAAAAAATACTTTGTGTTGTTCCACAAGAGTGTTTTTGAGGAAGGAGTGGCATTGCTTAGATGCAGCCTTTTTCACTGATTGATTCCTGGTGAAATACATTGTTTGATAGTAAATGGACCTAGCCCAATGTTCTGAAACACCCTAATAAAGTGTGGCTGATGCATGTTAAATGGTGACGTATCAGAAGGAGTGCTAAAGCAAGTGTATGCTGCTGAAGACAAAAGTTAAGTTGAAATCATTATGTAGAAGTTATGCCTTGAAGTGTGTAAGGCTCGTGAGTCTGTAAATTGGCTGTTACTCTGTTTTCAGTGTGTTCATTAAAAGAAATGTTCAGCTTGAAATTGAAAAGAATTGGATTTGAAATTGAAAAGAGCTTTTCAATTAGTATTATGCAGAAGGGTATTAGGACAACATATTAAAAGTATTTCAGCTTGTGTTCTCAGTGGTTTTTTTGCTTATTGAAGCTAAAGAAGTTTATTCCACATCTGAAGTATGTTTTCAGCTGATGAGAGAGAAATTTGGCCTCATACCCTACTGAACACATACTGGGTTTTTTGGCAAAGCCTCTCATTCCGCCCCTCTCCGAGACTTTTGTCTGCCCAGATTTGTTCTAAAGCTGTTTCAGCTCAGGTTAGCCAAGTGAGCAAAGGCACCGGTTCAGACTCACTGAGCTGATGGAACACTCAGTGGGTAAGGAGCACCCAGTGCCAACAGCTGACCCAGCAGTATGGACAGGATCGCCAGGACCAGGGCCTGGGTGGTGCCGATCATCTGAGAGACCAGCATCACCGCAAGCAGACTTGGGGGCTCTGACAGAAGTGCCCTGTAATTGAGTCACTATGCCACTGGGCCTAATTACTCACACACACACACACACACACAGAGCATTAGGGATTGGAAGGAACTTGGAAAGATCTAGTCCAATCCCATTACTCAGCTGTTTATAAACATCAAGCTGAATAGATGCTGTACTGGTGGCAGGTGTCCTGTTGTGAATGAAGGAATAACTTTAAGTAGGAGTTGTTAAAGCTTCGTGAGAATGGTGTAATGTTGCGCTAGAGCTAGAGCTGTGTTGTCCTTTAGAATTCATAAATACCTTGGTTTTTAAATCAGGGCTGGGGAGAGTGGGGGTTTTTTGCAGTCGTACATCAGTGTTACACTGATTCGTTGTAAATTACTAAGTTATTTTCCTCAAAGATGAACTTTGAGAATGATTAATCTTAACTGAGCGAAGGAAGTTAATTGCAGTCAGGCTTTTTAAGCCTGCACATGTGAAATGCCTGTCTTTGCCTACAAAAGGCCTTTCTTTCTGTGTCTATTAACTTCCTCTTGGGGGGTTCTTGAGTTTTTAAGTATTTCTGAAGGCTATTACGTTTGTTTCTTTATCAGCTTATTCTTGGTTACTGACATTTTTGCATAAACAGGACTTTGATCCCTTGTTTATAAGGGAGGGAGATGGGGGTGGTGATTGTTTTATGAGGGGATGATGTAGCGGGTTTTTTCACTTCAAGTTGTACCACGAGACGATGCCAATGAAGACAGAACGGAGACGTGTTACAGCTGTTAGGCACGGCAGTTCTGCAGCAGCCTACTCTAAGCGATGTCGTAGTTACCATCCCTGTCCTAGTTATTTATTTATTTTGAATCAAGCAGCTTCGTAGGGAATGAAATATGAGGACACAGGATAGCTTCACAGATAAGACTTCTTTGAAAGTGGCCTTAGGCAACATAAACTCTTCTGACCCAAAATTTCTGCCCTGTTAGTCTTTAGCTAATTTGAGTATGGAAAATGGATTTCAAGTTCATTTTAGCTTTGGAGATCGTGAGAAATTAATTCTTCAAGCACCGGGGGCATGGACTGTGGATTACAGCATTAAAGTGTTCAGAACATTAGAGTTTTCCGGCACCATACTAATAACATACTTTTTGTGATGACTCCAGAGTATGGGTGTTGATCTGGGGATTACACTTAATCGCTTATCATCTCGGGTCGGTATTTACAAAGAAACGAAGTTGTATTCCTTCCCGTGGCCTTGCTTGGTTCACGGAAAGCAGTGTTTGCCTTGTTAAGAGAACCAGTATTCAGTTGACAGATAAAAAAGTTTGGCTTGTTATTTTTGTCTTCAGAACGTCTTTCTTTTCTGTTCGAAGTCCTAGCAGTGTGTTTGTGCTCTGTCTCTGCGCTTCATGGCCAGTGCACGGGAAGCAGGGCCCTGGGATTTTGTGGTTTGCAGACCTTCTCCTACCTGAAAGCCTGGGTGGAACTCCGCATTCACGTAGCGCGCTTCTTTGTTGTAGCTATTACAAAACTGCTTTAAGTTTTGGGGAAAAGACTGTGAGATACAAATCTGTTACAGCTGATGTGATTAGAGCGTTTTGTCACTGTTCTACAGCAAATGAAGTCCCTTGATGTGAAGCAGGGTAGGAGCAGTGGTTTACTGTGCCCAAACGTAACGTGACGCTGTTTGCTTCCAGGGAAAGTGAAATCACTGTTCTTCAACTCTGCTGTATAAGTAGGTGTAACTTTGAGAAATCGCCAGCTGAAGACTGAGGAGGGAAGAACTTGCCTTCCTGAAGCCATCAGTCTAAATGATAGCTGGCCTATCGTTGACGAGATGAAGTGCATCTTAAAGTTCCTAATAGAAAGGAGTAGTTTTAAGCCAAGCAGATAAATCTATGTGCTCTACTTCAGTAGCAGCTTTGGCTGTAAGAAGTAAGAGGTATGTTTGCCTCATTCTGCTCTGGGATAATGAAAATACAGTGGAGAATAGTTTACGTATATCAAGTAGGGGGGATCGTAGAATCATGGAATAGTTAGGGATTGGAAGGGACCTCCGAAGATCATCTAGTCCAATCCCCCTGCCACAGCAGGATCACCCAGGCCAACAGCATTATGGGACCACGAAGATTTTGTGTCACTGCCTCAGTTTAGTGGAGAAAGATGAGCCTTTGTATGCGCATGGCACATGTGATGGATGCACGTACGTCATGTATGTAGCTAGCTGGGAGTTGTCCTTGGGAGCACTGGGAGAACATTCAGAATCTTAGGGTTGTAGCTCACCCAATGGTTTGTCTAAGCAGGACACTGACACAGTACAAAAACTAATCCTAAAACATCCATCAGTTTCTTTAAGTAGCCCTTAACTGTATTTTTGTTTCAAAGTGTAAATTGAGTCCAGCGTCAACCGACTTGTTGAAGAGATTGCCCCATGAACTCATAAACCAGACACGTGAGTCACTTGGTACTAGGCCCTCATTCTCTTTCTGCTTACGGGGAATAGAGCAGAGCAGAAGATGAAATATTTCTAGTCCCTTGTGAAGTGAACCCCGACAGCTGGAACATTTAAATCTGTGTCATCATGGCCGGCCATGCTTTTTACAGAGTGGTCACATGGCCAGAAGGAAGAGCAGAAAGGAGAGTATTTCACATGAACTCTGAGCACTTAGTGAAATCGAATAAAGAGCACGTGGTAAATAGCTGCTGCTGAAGAGGTACAGAAAGTTGAGTTTTATCTTCTCTTTACTTCAACACCTTAGCTTTTGGTCTGTTCATTAGCGGGTTTCCATGGGAGCTAACTCAAGCTATTGTTTGCATTGTTAGCAGTGGGTACAGCCAGCACACAGCGAATGTTGGGGAAGAGATTTCTTTGTACTTGCCTAATCTGTGTTTAGTTGATTGCTGGATGTGAACAGTGCTAACTTCTGTCCTAATGAAGGTGGCTGTAATTTTTTAAGAGGTGAAGTGTCGGTCTACGCGTTGTAATAATCAACTGTTGCTGATCTCAGTTTCAGCTTCCAAAAGCAAAGTATGTCTTTTTCTAGAAATGTCATGTGTAGAAATGATTGTGCAATGTTCAGCCATGCTTACGAAGGGAGCTAGAGAGTAGCGTGTTCAACGGAAACAGTCCTGCAGTTCCTTCCTCTTGGACTTGAATCCTGGTGCTTTCCTTGCTTTGTTCAATCCAAGGGCTTGGTTTGTAGGCACTAAAATAAACAGAGCAGCACCTGCAGCTTAGTCATGAAGGGAACTTCTTGAGGTGGCCAAGCAAACAAATGAAATCATGGCGTAGTTTAACCTTTCCTGAAATGCTTTAGATGGTCGACCAACATTCCTCTGTGAGACAGATCAGCGTGTGGGTTGTCAAAGGACTCCAAACACGTAAAGCAGTTGCTACAAGATACGATCCACCTTATTGATAGAAGTCCATCGTGAATGATTTTCTGAGTGTTCTCTCTTCCTTTGTTGTGATAAATGCCCAACTCTGGAACACGACGCTAAAACATTTAGCAGTCATATGAGGTGTTCATGTAGATATTTGACCCTCAGCTCACACCTGGGCTGTCAAGCTCTTGTACATCACCAGAATGAGCACTTGTGGGTTGCTTTGATTTTTTTTCTATTACACACACACTGCAACCAGCAGAATCTGTTTGTGTTTGGTGGCCCCAGAAAATCATGGAGCACATGTTATCTTACTAATTCCTTCCACATACTTCTGTCGTAGACCGGAAGAACTGAAATGGCTTTTTGGCTGGTAGATCTGTGTTGATCTTGTGATTATTTGAACGTGGGTGCAAAAGTGCTTCATACTAAAACTGATACTAAGAACTTGTGAATTTTATTTTTTCATAGGAATTCAAATAAATTGCTTCTGAAGAAATACATCTCTTGTGTTTTATTGGGAAAAACGAGATCTGATTTAAATGCTTAGAGGTCAAGGAAGATGAAAGTCGAGAAGCATTGTTTTCATACCACTAAAGTGCATGGCTTCTTTTTTTGTTGTTTTGCTTCGTTGCTTTGTCTTGCTAAATTTAGGAATTACAAAACTGACCTTGGGTATTTCTTAGGATGCGTCTAAATTTATTTGCTGCCAGTGTTCATAGAATCATAGAACCACTTAGGCTGAAAAAGACCTTCAGGATCATAGAGTGTGACCACTAAACCGACTGTATCAAGCCCACAGCTAAGCTCCAGCTCTACGCAGCTTCTTCACACTTTCCAGGGATGGTGATTCAACCCTCACCCTGGGCAGCCGGCTCCAAGGCCTGATGGTCCCTGCAGTAAAGAAGTTTTCCCTAATATTGAAAGTAAACTTCTCCTCGTGCAGCTGGAAGCCATCTCCTCCTGTCCTCTCACTCTACTTGTGAGAAGAGACAAAGCAAATGTAAAACATCGACAGTGTGATCTCCTTCACAGACTACAAAATCAAACCACAGTGCTCAGATGTTTGTGAGCACTGGCAGATGGCAGATGGCCACACTCCGTGTGTGGAACACCTAAAGATGATTCTGCTTGGTGTTTGAGCGTTCTACTTAGAACTGGTGCCAGGAGGCTGTATCTTTTAAGATCACTGGTGCGGACACGTGCCGTAAAAGCTTTGTGTTTATTCAGTCGAGCTGAGTGCCCCAGCATTGCCTCAATATAAGCGTTGTTGACTCAGAATACTCACAGAAGAGATGAGGATAAGTCAAATTACGCGTGAGGATAAGGCGATTGAGTGTTAAATCTTGTTCTGTGACTCGGTGAAGAGTGAACCTGGAATTCCTTCGCTTACAACAAGTCGTAGAACTTGTGTTTATGTGTTACACTTTCTGTGGTGTTGCCACAGTTCCGGTTACTTGAGTGTTCAGGTAGCGACTGTTAGGAAGGACGGAGTGAGCCGTAGATGACATAACGTATGTGCTTAGGGTGATTCAGGTTCTCAACGTGAGTTAAGTAGGTTAAGCATTTTGTACCTTGTACTTGCAAAGTCTGTTGTCAGCAGAAGGTGTATGAACAGATGCTGTGAGCTCTCCAGAAGGATTTAAGAAGCGCTGGTTTTGCTTGGTTTTAAACAGTTGGAACAGCTACCTGGGTGACCATCAAAAGTCAGTGCTGGAGCCCAGTATCGCTAATGTGTAATCTGCTGGGACTATTAATAGATGCCGCAGCGTGCAGGGTGACCAGAGTTCCTTGCAGGTGTAAATGAGTGAGCAGTGTTAAGGTCAACCATCTGACTTGGCCAGAGTTTGAATGCACTGTGGTTTCCGAACTGGTTTTCCCGGCAGATTTCTAAAATACAAGCGGGTTTACTACACTGGTGTCATCCAGATCCCACAGTGTTTGAAGAGCAGAATACGAGTTCTGGTGTCCCAGGTGGCGGGGAAGTATGTACTTCCCCCTTTGAAGATTTTTCTGAGGCAATATACTTTGTCTTTTGAAGATGAAATGTTTAAAAATAAAGCAAGCGTTTGTCTTCAGCAGTTCAGAAAGATAGCAACCACCTACAATCTGTGAGAACACTTACATAAGGTTCGTACGCTGCACAGGAGCTCTCGTTGCCAGTGCTGGAGCACAGCTCTACGTGGTTGTCAGATACATGGGAACAAAAGCCTTGCTTGCAGTGCTGTTGTGTAGTGTGTTTTGATCATCGAGCCTGAAGGTTAAGTGGGAAGAAAAGAATGCTGTTCTGGTTTTCACATCGCAGCTCTTGAACGTTGTGCTGAATTCCGTGGGGACAAAAGGGAAAAAGACAAAACCTCCAAAAAACCAAAACCCAGCGAAAACCAAGTGGTTGGGTTTGTATTCCTTTGGGTCTGTTGGAAGAGCAGAGTAGTTTTGTTATAGGTGCTGCAAGTAAAACAATAACTTCCAACATTTTCTCAGTGTTTCTTGTGCCAAACAGAATGATGGTTCATACAACAACAAGGGAGGCAGTAGGAACTCCTGAAGCAACAACTGATTTCTGTCTGTCACATTACTCTTGTATAAAAATGGTGCTTTCATGGATTATACAGAGTAGAATATTGTAACTTCAGTAGGACTGGGGGGTTTTTTTTAGTGTTAAATTTTTTCTGTGCATTTTTACTGCTGAGATTCAGTTACGTTATTAATGCCCTTGTGTATTGTTCTGCTTAATGTTGGGTTACACAGACAGCAGTCACCGTCTGTAGGTGCAGATGGCAAATAAGAAACGATTCTTCAAGATTGAGGAGGCTAAAACTACATGAGAAAGGGGAGGTACATCTGCTATTTTTAAAACACCATGCTATCAGGGTATGTGGCATTCTAGATCCACAGTTTCTTACTTTTGCATATGAGGACTGGGTAAAGTATTCTGCAGGATTTGACTTTAATCAGGGTGAACCAATGGTTTTGCATACTGGGGTTTTTTCTTTAATTGCCGATGCCCACACAATCAGGTGTATTAGAAACGTCAACATGAAATGCGGCTTTTGAAAACTGAGTGTAGATGGGAGACGTTCCACGTAGCTTGTCTAGTTTTGTATGCTGCTGCTGTTTGCAGCCTCCAGCTGACGATAAAGCAATTGCATGCATCTTCTCTAGCAGCTAAAATGAGCATGCTAAAAAATAGTAGCAGAAAAACTGGCTTGATTTGTGTTTTAATTCACACAACACAGAAACCCCAGCACGAAGACATACAGCGATTAATCACACGTTCTTACATAACTGGGCTAAGCTGCTATCTCCACCTCCTCCGGGGGAAGAAGCCTCCAGCAGTTCTTTTCCTTGTGGGAACATGATGTCTGTCTTTTAGTCCATGCATATATTCCAGCAGGTTCTTCAAGGGCCAGTTCTGTGATCCATTTCCAGCTTCATGGAGGCCATGAACACGGGAAGCCTCTTATTTCAGCCAACACTAGATCGCAGGCGTGCCATTTGTCATCTTTACGGTATGCTTTAGGTGTTCTCTCATTGATTCAGTAGGGACCTCTCCCTGATCATAGACTATGTGGGCCAGATCTTGATGGTACAGGTCAGAGATATTTCTCTCTCTGCCAAAAAGCCTTGTAACTGTTGGGTGGATGTGTGTGGTTTGCTTTACTGGGGGAAGGTCAAGAGCATTTGTTGTTCTGAGCTCACAAATATCTCAGCAATCTCATGTGGTAGCAGTTCATCAGTGAAAATGAAACTGATTGAGAGCAAAATGTGATTTGAGCTACGACTGAGGAATCTGAGGAATTCAGACTTTCTGGGAATCTGGAGTGTCTCTCGTTCAAAAATGATGTAACACTATAGAGATAGGCTTGTTCTACTCTTAAAGGATCATTTGGGACAATACCTGGATTTTGAACAGTCTATATGAGAAGGGGCTTGCAGCACCTTTACAACAAGAGAATGGAAAGAGCCTTCTGCCTGTAAATGTAGTGACCTCAGCCTGCTCTGCCAGTTGAGTCAGTGATACCATCTCTTAGAGCGAAACAGCAAGAGGCAACATCACAGGATGCAGTAAAATACATTCCGTCTGGAGGTGGTGGGCAGGGCTTTGACAATGAGGTTATCCAGCGGTGGTGAAATCACCAGCTCTGGACATTTTCAGAACCTGACAAGGCAAATTCCTGAGCAGCTACTCAGGACTGGGGGGTACAGATAACCTCCAGAATGTCCCTTCTAACCTGATTTAGTCAGGTTCGCACCACAGATTAAGCACGTTCGGTGTGAGAAGTCAGCTTGTTGTGAGGGCTACTGCAATGCCGCAATCCGTGGCGTTTCGTAGGCTGCATGTAACTCTTGCACGCCTTGTTCTTAGTCGGATCGCTCAATAAAACCACACTTATGTACCTTTCTGGTACAAAAAATCAGATATGGGCAAGTAAGGAATTTATCCGAGTGTTGTAGAAGTGATGAAACTTAAACTGGTTTATTTTAAAGCTGCCAGAGGGAGAAGAGTTGATCAAAGCCAGCACGCGGCACAATAAATGTTAAACCTTTGGTAGAAGAGGCTCAGGGGAGACCTTATTGCTGTCTACAACTACCTGAGGGGTGGTTGTGGCCGGGAGGAGGTTGCTCTCTTCTCTCAGGCAGCCAGCACCAGAACAAGAGGACACAGCCTCAAGCTGTGCCAGGGGAAATTTAGGCTTGAGGTGAGGAGAAAGTTCTTCACCGAGAGAGTCATTGGCCACTGGAATGGCCTGCCCGGGGAGGTGGTGGAGTCGCCAACTCTGGAGCTGTTCAAGGCAGGATTGGACGTGGCACTTGGTGCCATGGTCTAGCCTTGAGCTGTGTGGTGATAGGTTGGACTTGATGATCTATGAGGTCTCTTCTGACCTTGGTAATACTGTGATACTGTGATACTGTTTCTGTTAAATTCATGTGGACTTCATGGCACGAGCGCAGCTAATGTGGCTCAACCCCTTTGCAAGGTGACTCCAAGACATAACGTGTAGTCAGTAAATGGTGGATAACACGCTGCGAGTGTGAGTGGATGAGCAGCTACAGTTGCACTTCAGTTCTGCTCCGAAGGGACGTGCTCGGTTAATAATGCACTTAATTTGTATGGGTGAGTGGGAGTTTGAGGAGAGTGTAATGTCAGGAAATCAAACGAGAGCTGGGTAAATTATGCTTCTAAATGCTAAGAACAAAGAAAAAAGGCCTTGCGTAACCGTAACTTAATGTGTCTTCGTTTCATGTGAAAGTGACAATTAGGAGCTGTGGAAAACAATGACAAATATGCACTTAGCTGTTGTAATTGCTCTGGTGAGGTCTGTGTCAAGCACTGCCTGCTTGGATTTCTTCCTTCTTAAATTGACACTTCTCAGCACTGTTTTCAGCAATGTCCCCCTTTGGTAGTGTAGGCCAGTCTTTGGTCATCAGAATTGGGGGGGTTCGCCCTGATTTTTTTTAAAATCACAGAATCACAGAACATTAGGGATAGGAAGGGACCTCGAAAGATCATCCAGCCCAATCGAGCAGGATGCCCTAGATCCAGTCACAGAGGAACATACCCAGGGGGGTTTTAACACCAACACTTGGTGTGTGGTCACCAAAACACGTGCTGCCTTATAAAAGTGGCACACGAGGTTAGATGTTGCTTCTTCATAATGTTCTTCCTGCAAGGGTTAGGCTTGGAAACAGGCTGCCCAGGGACATTTCTGAATGGTCGTCTCCGGGCCACAGGGACACGATTTCGTGATGGACTTGGTACAGTTAGATTAATGGTTGGTGTCTTCAAGGGCTTTTCCAGCTGCAGCAACTCTGTGACGCTGTGCTTCTGGGTGCGGTATTTATATTCAGCGTACTTGATGTCTGAGATTTTAGATTGAGTGTGGCCAAGCAATAGAGGTTTGTTTTGGGGTTTTCTTTCCAGTGAACCAATTTAACAACAATAAGACATCTCTCCAGTTTCATGGTTCCTCATTCCTTGTTACTGTTTCCTATTGTTTGAGTTTCCCAGGATCCAGGGATGAGCGTCACTGAGGTCCCTGTTAATTCATTGAAATGTTAGCGATAGAGGCCTGTATGCTACGAAAGAAAGCTTGTGCCAGACATTCATACTTCTGTCTGCCCTCACCACAGATGATGTATCACGTTCATGACAGGAAGAAAAGAAATAATACATTAGGAGCTGAATTCCACTACAATAAGTAGCTGGTGTGCAATAAAACTAACAGAAAAAGCCACATGTCAAAAAGCCTTCCTTGCTGGGAGGATGAAGTTTTAGTGGCTTCAAGTCCTATGTTAATACTAAAGTTGATCTTGCTGATCCTAAGGAAAGTTGTGGTGGTACACTCTGAAATATTAGAAGCTTAAATACTCTCTACAGATCAATTAAGAGCTAAATATTGATTCATCGTTCTTTAATATAAGCTACTGAAAGAAAAGAGCACTTTGCTGATCAATGGACTGTGTCACTTGCTAGAAGTGCAGGCAGGGAAGCTGTGCCCTGCTTCTCAGAACCCAGTGACTGTTAAACTGTGCGTAAATACGTTGCCTGAATATATTTTTGAAAAGCCTTAGTATTTGTGGAAAATCAGCAGATAGTCTGCAAATAATGTTAATCTTGTGAGCGAAACCAAAAGCCAAATAAAAACCCCTTGCATCTACGTGATGTATTTCTTCATGAATGTTATCAGATACACTGTGATTAAGACATCGCTTGCTTTCCCTGTGTCCAGACAGTGTAACACCATGGATCACTTGGGAACGGCAGACGCAGAGGACGACTCCGGGTTACTAACGCGGCTTGCTCCCAGTCCTCACAGCGAAGCAGTTGCGCATGAGTTTAAAGAACTATCGTTGCAGCCCAATCAATACTTACCTCCTCTCAACGAACGGAAGAATGGTGAGTGCAAAAGTGACTGTTTTCTCTACGTTGCTGAAGTACTTGTTTTCCATGGGAATAAAGATGTTTCTTTGATTTTTGTCAAGTAGCACTGACTCCCTCAATTGCTCTTCCCAGAACACAGTAGGTAGAGTTCGTGCTACAGTGTTTGTTACGAAATCTGGGACTAGTATTGTCAACAGATGAAAAGGGATAACTGTCAAGAACAGGCTTCTTTCTGCAAAAGTAATTTGAAGTTTCACATTGTACCCCAGAAGGTTTAAGTCACAAGACAGTTGAAGGCTGAACAAGGCAAGATAAATAAGATGCACGTGTCAGGAATCTCTGTAGTATTGTTCCTCATCGCTGACGTTGGCATGGCAACTTCGATAAAAAGTGTTGCCGCTCTTACAGAGGAGTTAGCTCGCAGTCCAAATCCTGGTTCATTTCTGTTGGGGAGAACGCAGGAACCTTTGTTTTTTGTGGTGTTTGTTCTTCTTCCTCCCACTTCTAAGGATGAGGTTCTGTTTTCCAGTATTTGTACTAGATAGCGGTAACACTGAAGTTAGGGGCTTCTGAAGCATTTTTTTAAACCGCTTCGGCTACGGTTAGCAACTAGTTCACTTGTAATAGTATAAGCATTATGAAATAAGATGAGAACTAGCTGAATGTGCTGGCTTCAGAGCAGAAAAAAAAAGGGATCTGTGCTGCTAGACTGTGTGTGTATCAGGTCCTGGGAGAAAGGTCCAAGTCTTGGTATTCTTTGTCTCAGAAGGACGTGGAATGTTGTCTGCAGCTAATGCAGTAACAAGCCACTGAAGTGTCCAGCCACTGAAAAGATGCTGCTTTAGTAGGATGTACATAATTCCTAAATGAACTTAAGAGGACCCACCTAGTCCTTTCCTGTCCGGCCAGAAACAGGCGTTTGTGTTCAAAGAGCTTTCTTAGAACAACAAAGATATGGTTGGGCACTAGCATCCTCCACAGAACCCAAGCTCAGGAGTTTCTGATAATTTGCTTTAAAAAAACTTTTACGAAAGTTAGAAGGAAGTTTGCAAACATATACTTTGACCCTGACGGATTCGTCTTGAAGTCACTTTAATAGTTCTGACCCAAACGGATTTCTTCAGGAGCGCTTCAACACATCGCTGTTTTAGGAAGTCTGTAAGCAGCAGAGAGCTCCCTGTGCAGAAATGCAGCGGCACTTAAGAAACAAGCTGCTAAATGTGTAAGGGTTCCTCGCTGCAGACTTTTATTCAGGAAGCATTATGCTTACTGTGAGCTTTGGTAGTGATCCTTTAAACCTTTTGTTTACTTAAATGAGTCTTTTGGCTGTAGCCCAGGAGAAGGCTAAGTTGTTCTAGTACTGTTCTGCACAGCGTTGTTAAGGTGGCTTGCACAAGTTAGTCCAGAAACTGCGTTTCAGGCTAGGAGAGTGGGAGGCTTATGCTTTGCTGTGGTTCTGTGTACCTTAGAGGAGTCACAGAAGGGTAACAGGAACGTGCAGTGAAATTGCAAGCGTGTACCTGGTGAGCCAGCAGTCACTTGAGATGTTCCTCACTCCTCTTCCTCTGGCCAGGCTGCCCCACAGTTCCCAGTCGCACAGCAAAACTGATGCAAGGGTTCAGGTGAGCACAGCTCAGTACTTTCTTGCTGCAAAATCTCAAGGTGCAGACTAAGCTCCTGTGGAACTGTTATCCTTTCAGTTGGCAGGGGAACACCAAACGCTCAGCCAACTCTGGTGAAGAGGTTGCAACTTCCAGTAGAGGAGCAGCAGCAAACAACTGGATGGCCACAGCATCCTAAGCTGCTCTGGCCATTTACTACATGCAGGTGCTTACTCCCTGAATAAAGGCAAATGGATCGTTCCTTTGGGGAGGAAGAGAGAGAAAGGCAGCAACACAGTCTTGTCTTCTCAAATGGCATTGTTCAGGCAGATGTCTTCCATCATAAAAAGTCCATAAAACACAAATACTAACAAGATAGTGTTTCATATTTTAATAGCCGGGCAAGTAGTGGCAGTTTTCCAGCTGATCTGCTAGATAAAGGTTTTATTGTAGGACTGAAATACTTCAAGTGACCCATCCCTAAGACTCTGTAATTATCTGGGGTTAGAACACACTGTTTCTAGAAGGAGAATCTGTGTACACATCTGGGTGGAGTTACAAAGAGGTGTCTTTCTAGGACGTTGTATGTTGGTCTTCTGGGCTGTTTTGAAGTTCATGGCTCTGGGCAGTACTGGATTGCTCATTAAATGAGTGTCAGTTTGTCATTAGCCTACATCTTTCCGGACAATTAGGTGATACATCGGATGCATTGATCCTATAAACTTGTGCCCTCTTTTTGCAGCCTTTTGTCGTGCCTGTTCTCTGGAGACCAATGCTTGTTCCACTTGCCAGAAAGCAGCAAAGTTACCTTTCAACTCACACTTGTCCCCTGACGAGTGGCCACCAAAGACAGGCCTGTGATAGTGGCAACCGCTGATGTAGAGTTCATCTGTCGCGTGAGCAGTTGGGCTCCCTGTATAAATTGTAGTTGGTAAACAGAAGGCTGTGGCCTTAAGAGGCTCTTGGCTTGCAGCCCTGCCTGAGGGATGCTGGGCTGTGTACACTGCATTTGTGTTCTTAATCAAGATGCTGTGTCCTTAGGAAGGACAGCGGTTGGGGAGGAGAAAAGTGACACAGATAAGGCTTTGCTCTGGGAGCAGGAGGTAGAAAAGTGGTGACTAGGTGTTGTGCAGTGGGACTGTGGTGGAGGAAGACTGACAGAGTAGCAGGCAGCATGGCACAGCTCAAGTACTAGTCAGAACAATGTGCTACCCACGCGCTGCACCACAATCTCACAAGCTTCTGTCTGAGAGCCGAGAGGTGGTAAGAGAGGGAAGGACAGGCTGTCTGCTGATGACAGCAGGAGGGTGGATGGGGATGATGCTGCTTGCAGCCTTCCAGCCTGCTGTTTCAGAGCCAAAGGGTGGGAGGGGATTGCATATGCAGATACCATCAAAAAAAGGAAGCGCTGCGTGAGCAAAGCTTTTTCATGCTGGATTAGCACTTGGAGTGGTGAGCATGCCCAAACCCTCCAAGTCTATTCTAAAAGACCTATTTAGGTACAGTAGTATACAGCTTATCTAGCTTTACCATGTGCATGTGTGTTTATACAAGTGTACTGTGTATATACTGATGTGTGTGTGTGGAAGAATGCTTGCTCATGGAGTTTGTGGAATCTCCATCCACTGAGATCTTAAGACTCTGACTGGGCACTGTCCTGCACAGCCTTTTGCAGCTGACCCTACTTGAGCAAGGTTAGGGACTAGTCTGCAGCAGCAGCAGCAGCAGCAGCAGCAGTTCTGTCATTTGTCTTTCCTTTAAGGTCTAATAGTGCAAATACACTACTAAAGAATCCTTTGTAGGAACACACAGCATGTTGTCATTAATAGATGTCTGTCTCTGTGTTTTGGTAATTCCTTTTGTATGTTGTGTTTCGGGGGGGGGAGGTTGTCTTCTCATGTGTGGGTTCTTTTGCTCTCCCCATAAATATTTGAATGTTGTCAAATCTGGTGTGAGATGAGAGAACAAACTGAGTAGGTACTGACTTCCCAGTAAGTCTGTCTTTGTCATTGCTACTGCCAGTTCCCACAATCCTAGCATTCCCAGGGCATCAGTCAGTGTCTACAAGGAACAATTTTCAAATATTAAAGCATGTGAAAAGACATACAGGCCAAAACTCAGAGCTCTCTAGGGACTGTGACCTCTGAAATGGAATATATTCTGACATTTTCACAGGCTACATGAAAGAATTTCAGCAGGGTCATTCCATTTGGTAAACTTCTAAACAAACATTCTGTTGTTTTAGTTTGATTTATAGATGTCTTTATGTTTTTAATTATCTCCTCATTGTGAAGAGATTAACATAGGAGGCATGACCTGTGACTGACTCAATTTAAGGCATCTGGGACATACGAAAAGATCCTGTCAGAGGGCCTGGCATCTGAGTGATTGCGGGACATCGGGGACGTCTGCCTTTCTTTACAGAGATCTCTTCGTCAAACTGCTTTATTCAGACTTCCTTTTCCTGGAATTCCTTCTGGATAACTAAATGTACAGCTAGAATGTTGAGTTAATTTTAAATTCCACTGTATAATTGTGTCAAATAGTCGGGATTAAATCCTATCTGTGTGTGTTACAGTTGAGATACTAGCTTCAGATCCAACCACTATCACAGGATCACAGAATGTCAGGGATTGGAAGGGACCTCCAAAGATCATCTAGTCCAATCCTCCTGCCACAGCAGGATCCCCTAGACCAAGTCACACAGGAACACATCCAGGCCGGTTTTAAACATCTGCAAAGAATGTTTAAAGGAGACTCCACAACACCCCAGGCAGCCCCTTCCAGCGCTCCGTCACCCTAACTGTGAAGAAGTTCCTTCTCACATGGAACCTGCTCTGTTCCAGCTGACACCCACTGCCCCTTGTCCTATCAGTAGAGGACACTAAGCAGAGTCTGGCTCCATCTCCTGACACCCACCCCTTCACATATTTATCAACATTAATGAGGTCACCCCTCAGTCTCCTCTTCTCCAAGCTAAAGAGACCCAGCTCCCCCAGCCTTTCCTCGTCAGGGAGGTGCTCTACTTCCTTCATCATCCTCACTGCTCTACGCTGGAATCTCTTCTACTCTAAGAAGGTACTGTGGGTAAACAGAACTGGTAATTGATGTGTACATATATAACAGATACACACAGGCAGAAGGCTCCGGTTCTTCTGGGGTAATTCCTTAGTCACAGCACAGTCACAGCGCTGTTTCAAAAATCACTCAAGGTTTTGGTCTCATTTTTGAAAAACCAATAAAAAGATACACTCCTGTACAAGCTGAAGACTGTCTGTAGGAGATGTACTGCTGAGTTGTTCTGGAAACGTCTTAAGAATGCAAAGCAAAGAACTTACATACTAGTATAAAATTGTACAAGTCTTTAACGAAAGAAGGTGGCAGAATGAAAACCTATTGGAACTGGCAGTGTGGGTCAGGGGACAGAAAGAACCCTCCCAGTTTGAGGTGACATCTGTACTGTTTAAAGAAGCAATGCAATGAATTATAACAGGGATTACTTAATGTTTCGGTTTCTGTAGTGAAGGCATTCTTGTTCTGTGTGAATAAATGATTACACCATGATGAAGACCTGGCTTATCCTAACACAATATAAATGACCTAGAAATTCACCAAGGTGAAATAAGCCAATGTGAAATAAGTGTTTAAGTAATTAGGCTTCTTTTCCCACTTCAAGATCTTGTGGTACTGAGGCAGATTAAATACCTAAGGTCAGTGTCTTTGGGGGGTTTTTTTGTCTAGAGTTTAAATTCATCTGTAGGACTTGGTGGGCTTTTTTAATGGGACTGCAAAGGAATGAGCTCCACATGAAGAGCTGGAATTTACTGTTAAAGCACTTGTTGCTTAGTTACTTCATGTTTAATGAGGCTCTGAAGTTGCTCACAGTTAGTGATCACGCTCACCACATTTGGTGTGGTTTTGAACAATGCCATCAATTTCAAATGACAAACCAAGTGAAGCTGTCTTTTATTCTTTATTCTAAAGATTTGTAGGACAAAATGAGTAATCGGAATGGGAAGGGATTCAGTTCCCACTCCTGAAGTCTTTCACCAGTTCTTTTAAGATAAATGTAGATTTAGCATCCTTTGACGCAAACAGCGATGGTAACTGCTGTACAAAGCAGGTTTTACCTGTGGAAACAATGACCTTCAGAACAGGTACTGTCTCACCACAGGACTACTGTTTAAAGTATCGGTGTGATGTTGGAGGCCAGTGTCAGGGCTCCTGATGTTTTGCAAGAGCTTAAAAAATTACTGCCATGTTCTTGAAATTGTACAAGTAAACCTGAACAGTAGGTAGGGTCAAATGTAGGATCGTATGTGAGCCATTCTAGGGAGAAGGGAGCTCTTAAAAGGCAGGACATCACACTGAGTATTTGTCTCTCCTGTTTTTCTTACGAGGTTATTTGCAAGTTATGGTTGAGATTTTGCTCAGACTTACTAAAGGAGTTGTAAAACATGAATCTGTCACTGTGTACAGATCTTTCCAAATCTAAGGTCGCAGAAGTGAAACACATCATTTGAGTGGAGATGTCCTTTATAATTTCAGGCTGAAGGATGTAAAGTATGAAGTAGGGGTGTGGAGAAGATGTATAATGACATCACCTTTAGGCCAAAGGGAGAGGAAGATGCACCTGCTCGAGTTCCTTGTTGACACGCGGTGATTACTTGAAATGAATACGGATTATTTTATCTAAGTACATGAAATGCAGACTAGTCCGCTGTTCCCTCGTGGCCAGTGCCAGGTAACTAGAGGGGATCCATTTCCCCAAAATCTTCCAGGTTGACACTGGTGATTTGTGTAAGATAAATGCTGGAGAGAATGGCAGATCAGAGGCTGGCGGAGGAAATATTCTGAAAACTGCTGGGAATAATGAGATGTGTAATTGTGATGCAAAAAGGGAAATAATAACATACCCGTGTTCTGTGTATTTACAGCAAGGAACAAAATCTCTCTTACACTGCAAGGAAAGACTGGTTTTCCCACTTTCTTCTGCTAGATAAATGTCCCTGTAACAAGACCGGGAACTGGGGTGGCTGGGAAGGTTCCTCAGCGTAACTTTTCCAAATGCCAATGTGCAGCTTTGCTTGCTGGTGAAACTTAATGAGTAATGAATGTGCCAGTCAGGCTAAAGAGAAGTGTTTCTGCTGCCTGCAGCAGTGTCCAGAGTAGTGGGGGAAGGGAGAAGGAAGGAGAGTAAGGGAGAAGGTCTTCAGCAGTGGTTGTCTTAAGTATCAGCGAACGCTGCTCCTTCAGCAACTGCTGGATTTATTTTTAACTGCTTGACTCATTCTTTGTCAGATGATTGACCATCGAGCTGCACATCGAAACACGAATGTGCAGAGGAAGCGAGCATAACTCAAGGAAGAGGAGGAGCGGTTGTCTGGGAAAAGAGGTGGGATTTGGGAGTTTGCTTCACATGCTGTGCGCCTGCTGCCTGAGCGAGTTGCAGGCTGCAGAGCAGACCGAGCGCGCTGCGAGCGAAGGATGATGTCTGCTTTCAGCGGCACACAGGCACAGCCGCCCGTTTGCTAGGAGCAAGGTCCTGGGAGCAGTGGTCAGGACAGCAGCGCTGCTTGCTGAGAAACCTGTGTATTTTGTTCTGACGCTGGATGCTGCCATTCTAAAGGATTCTCATCATGATTGATAGCTCCAAGAAGCAGCAGCAGCAGCAGGGCTTTTCTGACATTTTACCTGCAGGAGACGTTAAGCTACTGAAGGAGAAGGAATGCCTTGAGGTGAACAGCCAGAAAACTCTCAAGGAAGGTCAGTGGCTTGCTGCTTGGGGAACAGAAAATGCCAAAGTGCTGGTCAGAGTCAGGTCACCAGCGCTTGTGCTGTACGTTCAGGAAGAATTACTGTACACTGAGGTACTGCTTTCCTTTTGAAAAAGTTTCTAAAAGCTATATTTAGAATATACGTCAGGCTATGAAAATAATGGTGATAATAGCTTGATAGAAACTGTGCGAAGCAAAAAGCAATGAAGTACTGTTTGCAGAGTAGCATCTAGTGCTGAATTGCTCTGAAATTGCCCTCTAAAAACTGCACAAAATGCTCCAAAATGTCACTGCTGAAAGAAGTATAATGAAATAAATAGAACCAAAGATGCCACTATTAAAAATAGAACCCATGAACCTTTAGGTTTAGACATGTATTACTCATCTGCTGTCTTGTGCTAAAATTGCCCTCCCTTCTCCCCCCCTGCTTGAAGTCAGATGTGCCTCTGCTCCCCAGATGTATGCCTCTCACAGCTGGTTATGGCTCCTTAAGCGACTGGGTCTGGACTGTGCGTGAAATGGATGTAGCACTCAAGCATTGGTTCGTTCAGTGGCAGTAACCTGAGGCTGTTGGGAGCGTTACAAGATCCACTTGATTTGTTGGGCTGAGACAGGGAAGCTGTCATACTCCTAGCTGCAAGTGTTCTAGCTGGCCTGTGCTAAGAAGGCCGGGACCTACTGAGGTCAGCTGTCAGCCCGGCACACAACAGTGTGCTGCTGGTGTGTGTTCACACAGCAGGCTTTTGGCTTTTGGCAGTTCAGAGCTCCAAACCCAATTTCTTACTCCCAAACAAACTGTATTTGTAGCAGACAAAACTCTTTTTACCTTCTACAGCACTCTGCCTCGACTTTTACTCCGGGTACCTCTGGATTGTCTAGTGATTCCTTGGTGGTGTGGGTGTTTTTCTCCCTTCCACATGAGACCGGCTATTGCAGGGGTTGGAGGTTTGTTTGTTTTAAAATTTGTATCTTAGTGTTGAAGATAGCAAAGAGTAACTGACAGTTTCTTTTTAAAACCCCTTTACCTAGCTCTGTGTTAGGGCTGGGGAAAACACTGATACCAATGTTTTCTTATTGGTTAGGAAGACAGATAATAGGTTGGATGCTGATGGATGTGGCTGTGGCCGAGAGCAAAACAGTTCTGCTTCCTTTGCAGCTGCAAAGTACTGATCGAAAGCCAGGGACTGAAGAGAAAGGGTCAACAGTGGCTTCTTTTTCATGGCGTTTGCCTTGCAAGTCCACAGGCCCAGTGAAACTGTGCTGCTGCTATCTCTGAAGCTCTGCGGGGCAGCAGAAACAAAAAGCAGCCAAGCTGGGAGGGACAGAGAAGTGAACATCCTGTTGTGGGAAGTACTGTATGGAAAAAACCCTAACTAACCCAGGCTTCCCAGACATAAAAACGGGAGAAAGATTGGGAAAAAAGAGCCTGCTGGATGGTGTAGGTGGGCTGATAAGTAACCATGGTAATTATTACCTTCAGTCTTCTCTGAGTGTGTCAGTTATGTGGAAGGTGGATGAAAGAATGTACAGCACGTTAATGACGGTCTGTCAGAGGAGCAAAAAAACCCTGCAATTAGGGGACACTCTTCCAGTCTAAATTCATGAATATTTTAGAATTTAAATTATTCAGTGCATAAAACAAGATATAATTGTTTTCCACAGTCACTGTCTTTGCTTTTTTCCCTCTGTTTCAGTATCTGCTCTCAGTTTTCACTTTTCCCTAGTGACTGTTACTTATTCTTTTATCTCTGCTGAGTTCAGCAAGCTAGTAATTAAAATAGTGAACCTCTTTTTGAGCACATGAATGACAAGAGGATCTCCTTTTCCATCCTTCCCTCTTTCTAAAGCTTCGAAAAACAGGCATTTTCTTTCTCGTAGTATATGGGATCCCTTATTGAAAGCATTGTGAACCTGCTTCATTTGCACCTGGAGAGACTAGCACAGAGCTTCACCTTTTCAGTCTGCAGTTACAAAACGTGCAGTTCGGGTATTTTGTGGACTTTTCAAACATTCAGTAGCGGCTGTTAATTTCATCCCATTTCAATAGCTCTGCAGCACTAAAGCACTTACTTTACAGAACAGCGTGTTTTCACTTCGCTTGCGGCGTTCCGTCTCTTCTTACCTTTTCCCTCTCCTTTTCCTCTGATTCAAACATGATGTGCCTGCATTTGCCACCTGAATTATCAGCCCTTTTTTCGTTAGGGCCCAGGAATAATTACGAAACCCATCTGTGAAAGGCTAAAACTGCAAACGCTGAAAATGTAGTTCCGCCAGCCAACGCGGGTGATGCACAGAGGCCAAGCAGTCCAGGAGGTGCTTCAGCCTCTGCTTCATAGTGGATTTTGCCACAGGTTTGATAAATCTGAAAGCACCGAGGTGGTACAGTGGGGGCTTTTTTCAGCAGTAAGTTCTTCATGAGCAAATTGGCACTGAGGGTGCTAACCGAACAGCTTTTCCAGAAGTTCCTGTAGCACTGACTTCTCACACCCAAAGTAGCCAAACCATTTAGAAAATTCAAATGCAAAGCTTCAGATCAAATGAGGGCATCATTGGGTAAATACAGTTAGCAAGAAAGATTTGAAACCCTCAGTGATGCATATATTAGGAACTGGGAATATACTGGGCTGCAGGTTAGAAGGTTTCTAACGCAGTAATGAATTTACAAGCCTTGCCTTGTACCTGAAATGGGTTTAATACAGTGTTCAGTGACCTCCTGCAAGAGTGTGAACCACGCAGAACTCTGGAAGACACGGTATTAAATCAGTGAAACAAACCAGCATGGTGCTACCTGAGGTGGGATTTAAGAACAGATTGGTTCCTAGTTTCTCGGCACCACATTTTTCATATATTAATCTGAGGTTGAAAGTTACCACTTGCCTGGAAGTTACTGTAAGGAAAAAACACCAACCAGGAAGGAAATTTTCTTTCCATCTTAGAACATGATTTCTTTCCTGGATTTGTACTGCTTTTTAATTTTACTGGTTTCTGCGGAACTGAGGACTCGCAAGTGCTGGAAACAGGATACAGGGTGAAATGAGGGAAGCATGGGGATTTCTCAGGTGCTTTCTGGAAATGGCTTCATGCTGTCTGGTTAACAGATTACCAGATCTAGCCAGGAAGGATTTCTTCCCTTCCTCCCTTACAAAATTAGTACTGCATCAGAGTTGTTTATCTGACAGATTTCCTGCTGTTGCTGGTGTGTTGAGGCTTGGTGATACTCTTGACCTCTTCTGCTCTCCTGCGGTGGCACGTGAAAGGTTTTACCATGCGATTGCTCATTTTGATTTACCAGTGTTGGGCTTTTTTGGGGGATTAAAACAGCTTCAAGTTTTGTTAAATGGCTTTTCGAGGTGCTTTTATGCAGCCTAGCAGATGTGTTTCTTGAGAGTCAGATAATGAGACAATTACTGGGGAAAGGAGTGTTGTTCCTGTCGTCTTAGTTAATAAAGGAAGCAGTGTAAATCCAGGGTACTGATCCTGCGGGGCTGTGTTAAAATGCTTAACGCAGGGTCTCTGCAATGGTAGTGCGGTAACTGTACGTTGTACAAGCACATCAGCACTCCTCCTGCACAAGTTTCGTCTTCGCTGCAGCACTCAGAGGAAGAATAAATATCTGCTATTGCCACACATGCTTAAATACTTGGAGGAACCCGGACCGCAATGAATAACATTGATTTTGTGTGCCATCTGTATGCAATTAGAGATGCAGTGGCTAACCAAGAGCTCTTGGAAAGTTGCTGTGGCACCTCCAGGATTTTTAAAGATTTTATAGAAGCTTAGGATCAAGAACGCTGCTGCCAAAAGTAGGTGTAGTCTGTCTTATGCAGCCCTACCCTGCTTACTGGCAGCCTCTTCCCTGGGTTGGCATCAGTAATTATGCAACCCTTAAGTGAGTAGGATCAGGCACTACTGATGACTATTTATTTCCATAGTGTTAGTTTTCAGCCAGAGCAGAGCACTGACCTGACAGGCTGCACCTTTGCCAGCGGAGAAGCACCAGAAGCAGCTGGGGTTGGAGGGACGAAGAGACCATTGTTTTGTCACCAGGAATCCTGTCCTAGATCCTACTAAGTTGTCAAACCACACTGCAAAACCACTGTCTGGTTTGGTGCTTTGATGGAGGTTTCTTCTTCACTTCCACGAAGTACCCAACAAAACACTACGTGCTGTGGTAGGAGCGCAAAGTCCTTCTTAGTGCAGCAGCTCTGCTGCCACTGGAAGTAGCCTGACTCATGTACCGGGCCAGCATCTGCAGAAATCTGAGGTTGCCTACAAAGCAGAGCTGAAGCAATGTCATTGCTTACATCCCAGCTTGCAGTTGGGCACCTTAGTGTCACTCCACCTGCTTCAGGGTCTTGAATCCAAGTGTAATCTCCTGAGTTGGAGGATGTGCCTGGGTATGCATCTAGCTTACTGGCTCTGCTCTCCCTAGGAGACACATGAAAAGTAGAAGCAATGCCTTCTCAGGAGGGTTTGGCTGGAGATCATCTGTCAGTCAATGTGACGTGCTCCAGCTGATCACAGAGCAGGTCTGGAGCAGATTTCCAACTAACACCCAAGTTTCATCGGTCCCTTGACAGAACATTCCTTGGCTGATAGTACCACTTGAGGAAATGCAGATTGTCTTTTAAAAAACCAGAAGACTGCACTAAGCAGAGAAACGCTTGCGGCTTTAGAATATGTGATTGTTAATGCCCCTGGGATATGCACTTTCACAAAGGACTTGAAATGCAAGCTTTAGTTGAGTTGGACTTGTTACCCAAGGCGGTGGTGACTTCCAATCCCTGTTGTCCTGTGATTCTCATTTTAAAGACTTTAACAGAATTGCAGAAGGTATGGAGTGTGCCTTGCACATGCACGCGCGTGTGTCTGTTCGCCCCGGCAGGCTTGTTTGGAGCCTTGTGTATGTTCTGGCTTGTTTCTAAGCAACATCTGCCATAGCAATGTGATACAATACAGATTGTCCTATATCATGTAAGCTTCTCAGCTACTGACACTGTTACGCTTTATATTTTTGTTTTAAATGTTAAGTTGACATTCAGCTGCCTTTCCCACCCAGTTTTTAATTTTCTACTTTCGCTATAACGGTGGTACTTCTGGAAGCAGTTGTGTGCACATCGTTACTGGCTTGCAGACAAAAGCTCTGAATCACACTGGTATCGTTTAAAAGATTCTCAGGTCCTGCAGAGCTTCCCTCCAGAATTCTGAAGAGATGATGTGAATTGGCCCTCAGTGGTCTCAACTCACATGCTTCACATTTATCCAGAACATTTCAATGATGAAATGAAAGACTGACTGAATAACAGCTTAAAGTTATTGTGCCCCAGAAACTCTTCCACTTTTTCTATAATCTTAGCAGAGGAATCACATATAAAATAATGGACAAAAGAGCATCTGAAGTATGTAGAAATTAGGGAATTTGGTAATAAAAACAGGTCACATTATTTTGCTTTTCTAAATGACACCCTCTGAAAGTTTGGAAGACTGAACTAAATATACTCACTCAAGTTTAGATGGTACCTAGTTTCTTTGATGATGAATTACTTTTGGTTTAAAACTGAGAGTGTTTAACATACTGTGTCACCATTTTCAGGCTGGTGGGAGAAGAATACCACCATTTCAAGGTATTTAGAATCATGTTCAGCTAATTACAGTGAGCTCAATATTTTCATGGCTTTCCCTCTCCTTCCTTCCTTGTCCTGCCATAACGATGAAAAGGGTGCTGCGTTACCTGATTCCTGACAGATGTGGGATGAGTAATGCCAGTGCATTTCATAACCTTCCTGAAATGTGTACCCTGCGTATCACTGCCTCTAGCCCTTGTTTACAAAACATCCCATTTGTTGAACGCTTGGTTATATTCACGTTGACCAGAATGATCTTTTTTATCTCAGTAAATCATTTAGTGCATTGTAAGTAGGGTAGAGCACCCCATGCAGAGCTGAGGGAGGAAGAATCGCAGCACAGGAGAAAGAAAGATGTCTGTCTGTGAAGAGTTAACTCAGTGTAAGTGGTGCCGTTTCAAAAACGCCACCTAGACTTCTAAGTCCAAGAGTTTGGGGATGCAAGATTATCAAAACAAAGAGGAAGAGAGTTTCAGAACTTGATACTTGACGTCTGCAGTTCTGTAAGTGTTGCCCTGTGCTGGGCTGGCTGTGCCAGAATTCCAGTACAAAGCTGATGCTTGGTGTTTGGTAGGTGTGGAGTCCACCTGCCATCTGACGGAACGCTCTCTGCTTCACCACTGCCACCCTGCTGCTTCCGCACCCGTATCAGTGGCACAGCCTTGATGCCAGATGAGTAGTTGGAAATTCCTTTGATCAAGATTCCAGTAGTGGACCTCCTGCAGCCGTGCTTCACTGCAACCAGGACGTCTGCTGATAATGTGTATTGCTCCATGTTTCAGCCTCAACATGTTGGGAGACCTTGGCTGCATAAAAGCTGTTTCAAGCTGGCAGAAAGACGCGGAGAGTTTCTGCGGAATAACTTTTAATTTAAAGGGCTGTGTTTCCAGCACTGTCTGTTTCCATGGCAACCAGCTTAGCAACCTGCTCTGGAGTTTAAACAGCTCTCGGAAATTTCCAGTGGAGAATGTTGGACGTTTCATTTTCACATTTTTACTTGCAGTTTTAAAGGCTTAAGCACTTGAAATATCAACTAGATTTTCACATTTTGAAAAAAAAATGTGATTGTTACACACAGAGCATAAAGAATTCTTAATACGTTCTTTTTCTTGCTGTTATTGGAAGGAACTCCCCAATGGCTTAGGGTCTGTTTCATCTGTATAACGGCTAGCCAACAGGCAACAGCTATTTGCTATTTCATACCATGTCTTCTATAAAAAGATAAACATTAAATTAATGTTCACCAATTAATAGGATATGTAATTAGCTGTGCTAGATGAGAATTATTTACGCTGGACCTGGCCACAGTAAGAGCTCTGGTTTTTTTCATGACAGGAAGCAGTGGTGAAAGCTTGTCAGTCAGTGCAGATAGCGCTGTTCCTGCAGGACAAGTTATTTTTGCCCTCTCTACATTCCAGTGCCTGTGTTTCTGTGGTACTGCTTTGGCACATCTTTTCCATAGGATACACGGTACAGTTGCATAACAGAAATAACTTTGATGATAGCTCCTCTTCTACAGGATTTAACAGTACACTTCATTTTCAGTTACTCTTCATTTAGTGTCACTTGGTTGAGTGTAACTTCGTTTTCAGTTACTCTGTATGTCCATTCCCTTGCAAACACAAGTGTTTATTCCCTGCTGTGTTAACACTTGAAGAAACTCTAAAGGAACGGGAGCACCAGGCTCTGGCACTCAGATTTATAGGTGGGGAATAATCTCTACCTCCAGGGAAGTCAGATTTCTACTAACTTTGAGCGTCAGACACTCAGACGTTGTTATTTTGAGAAGGGGCTGTGCTCTGCGGTTTTGTCAGTATGAAATCAGCTGTCTAAGATTTAATGCTCATTGTACTGACTGATGAAAAGGCATGTGGAAATTTTGGAATCTTTTCACCTGACATTTGAGTCACACACTGACTTGGAAATAATAAAGAATGCCTTCCCCTGCCTCTCAGCCCAGACAGGAGCTTGACTGACCTCTCTGTGGATGGCTTTTATTCAGAAGCGGTTCACAGATAGTTACTTAGAGTTGCAGCGGTGTGAAGGGGGGTTCCTGCTAGATAATGGATAGTGCAAACTATTTGTGCCGTCTTTCAGCGACTGGATTGGTTCTTTGGAGGTTACATGGCCCTTCTTTTGCACAGACACTTTGAGGAACAGTATTAGTGATGTTACTGACGTTAATGTTGTGTCAACACATCGAAATCATTGTCAGTTCTGGGCCTTTATTTTGGGGATCATCTGTGATTCCACGCAGATGTTATGCAGGTAACTACTCAAAGTGTAAGCGTGAGGGGTCAGCTATCAGGGAACAGGCTGAATTAATTCACCTACACGAGAACAGTAGGGAGCAGTTGAGCAAATTATTAAGAAAGTTTCTAAATAGGAAGTATCTATTCAGAAAAACTGTAAACATACTGTGTGAAACAGCATGAACACATCCACATCCCCCAGCATTTTGGCTTTCAAAGCAAGCAGATACGGGGAAAAGCTAAGACGTGTTCTAGGTTCTTAGGTCTTTTAACAAGGTACAATTTTAGCCCCTAGAGTGACCAGAAGTAAAAAGCAGAGATGGTTCTATGGCAGAAACAGTCAAACCAGTAGATGAGTTGCACAGCTACATCTGATTGAAGAGATGTTGGTTTACGGGTCTATGTGTCAGAGCAGATGGCCCAACTGTCAGTAAGGTCCTTAGACTGTCACTGGGGTGAGATGGATTGAGCCCTACATCTGCACAGAAACAAGTTGCAGACAGACTTGCATCGTTATACTGGAGTTAAGTACGAAGTGGGTATAAAGGAAGGGAACAGCAGAGGTTTGTGAAAAGCTCTAAAGGAAAAGGAAACCACAAAAAGCAGCTCAAAATTGTAGCCACAAAGATGCAGAGGATGGGAGTCATGGAAACTAAAGCGAGTTTTCAGTAAGGATAATGTGATTACATTATTTTCAAAGACAAGAATGAATAATGTGGGAACGGAGCGAGCTTTGCACTTTTGGCAAAGAATTGCTGGATTATGTCAGTGAGAACCTCTCTATAGAATAAAATGCAGGATGGTTTAAATCTAATGCAATTAAATGACTTATCCACAGACACAGGAGAGAACTTCAAAATAATCCTTATGTGATTCGTGTGCTCAGTGTAGGTTAACAGATGATATGGAGGCAAGTGGTGTTACAAGAAACAATAACTCTTTGTTATATATTTGATAAAAAATGCAAAATCTCCACAGCCAAACTCCTATGGTTTATGTGCAGGTACATTCTTACTATTCCTGTAGTTCTTCTGCTGTAGCCCACTGCGTGCTGTCTTGTGTAAGACTATGCTGTGTTTAGGATATGGCTGTTTTTACTCTTTCTGCAAAGCTTAAGCCAAATATCTCACAACTGTAATCTTAAATGATGTGCCATTAATGTGGAAGTAATGCTCCTTAAAGATGTAATTGAAACCAGTTGGGAAAGCAGCGATACACGCTTGCTGCTATGTTTTTCTGAATAGATTTATTTTACTCTCACTCCACAATTTCCTGAGTAAATACCACCTGCCACTGCCATGGCCAAGCAGCATTAATGTTCAGGAACTGGCAGAAATCAGATCACCCACGAACGCTAAGTGCCACATCCACCGGTTTGTGTTTTTACAGTGTTGATGCTTCCAGGGTGTAGGGCTGTATGCGAATGCCGTGTCAGAGGGCGGCACAGCCTTTCCCTTTCCAGTGCACATCGCAACAGGTAACACAAACAGCTGGAGGAATTGCATCGCACGCAACAAGCAAATAGCAGTGCGCTTGGTTTTCACCGTCTTCCTCTTTGGTGTCTTCCTGACACCTCCATGTTATTAGCGCTGTTAAAGAGGGCTCAGTACAAGACCTTGGCACAGACACTTTGGTACACTGGGATTTTCAAGGGCTTTTTTTGTTCAAGGGATGGTGGGTTTGTTTGGGTTTCTTCCATTACAAATTTCAGCAGCTCGCTCAGTGTAGAATCAGAGTTGTTAGGTTGGGAAAGACCTTCAAGATCATTGAGTCCAACCATTAAGCCAGCTGTTCCAAGCGCGTTGCTAAACCGTGTCCCTAAGCTCCATACCTAAGTGACTTCTAAACATGCCCATGGATAACTATTTTATCACTTCCCTGGGCAGCCTGTTCCAAGGCCTGATCACCCTTTCAATAAAGAGGTTTTTCCTAATGTCTAACCCAAACTTCCCTTGTGCAACTTGATGCCATTTCCTCTTGTCCTACACCCAGCTCTCTATATCCTCCTTTCAGGTAATTGTAAACAGCAATAAGGTCTCTTCTCAAGCCTCCTCTTCAGACTTGAGAATGTACCTCAGGCAGACTCTTTCTAAAGTATACTTTAAAAAAAGTCTGATTTAGCCAGATGCCCAAGTTTCCCACTTAGGTTTACTAATATTTGAAAGGGGAACAGCCTCACAGGATAACCAGATGCACATACCAAATGGACTTTAAGACAAAGTTCAGTAAAGACAAAAGTGAAAAGCATATTAGAAAATAGGAATACCATGTATTGTGGGTGGATCTGCTGGAACAGACAACTTGCCCGTCATCCCTTGTAAGTAACAACAGTGACAACGTTCTTACCCCTGTTGCATTGTTACTGGCACTCACTTTTTGATTCACTGTGGTGGAACTGAAAAAAGCCTGATTATGTTTTCACTTACTGTGTCTGATGATGTGCCTCCGCTCTCCCCTGGACACGGTGCATATTGGAGCAGGTCATTTTCCTTAAAATCCTTGAGCCTGAAATAAAGAGACAAGTGTTCAAAACTGACTTGTAACTAGGTAAGAGCTACCTGTGTAGGCACATTGAGAGTTTGTAACTCTTTCCACAGCTTCCTCATTGCATACAGAGAAGCACAGTTTGAGTGAAGAGCAGAAGAAAGTTGTAATCTACTCAAGACCTGAAACTGCTGGGTCTGGTAGTCTTGCCATTTATAAATGGTTTATGATTTTTCTCTCATGTCATTTGGATGAGTGAAACTTAAGATTTTTGAAAGGACTACCCATTTAGCTTTAAGACTTTGGATTTTCTTGATTTCACAAGACATTATTTTTCTTAATCCACAATTATATCAATCTTGTAGATTTTTAAAGTTGGATGTGTAGTAGTGCCAACTGGGGAACTTTCTCCATTCATGCTTAAACCTTAGTGGAAGTATGCAGCTAGCTGTGCTACGCCACACACCAAATGCAGTCTAGAAAGTGCTGGTGGGAGGACAGCATGACGCCACCGTTTGAGGCGGTTCTACACTTTAGGACAGTTTGCGTCAGCTAGTAAGAGAAACCATAAACAGAGGTCATGGTTTCCCTGGAGTCACATGAAATGAAGGACTCAAAATGAATTGTTTGTACTTATAAAAAAATTCTTCGGTTACCTTTTCACAATCACTATTACTTGAATAATACATTTCATTGCTTAAAGCAGGTGTTTTCAAAGGAACTCAATGTATTTGGGATGACTTCTTGTCAGTGTACATTTTAGTGCTGTGACCTTTGCATTCTCCCATCTCCATCCTTTGTATTTCTCGTATAATAATATTGTAAAGTCTGAAAAGAACTGCCTTGCCGCGGCCTTGAAGTGTTTGTATTTAAATTCTCAATTTTTGTAGCTCAAGAAAATCATGCCCTTGTTTTCCAGACTTGCTATTCACAGTCTTAATGCTTTAGCCAGAATAGTATCCTTCCTGTACTGTAGAACAGGAAATTAGCTTGTTCCTTTTGAATTCTGAAAACAATGAACTTTGTCCTTAGCCTGATTTGTCAGAAATTACATTCATTTTGATGTTTTGGACAATGCATTAGTTTGTTTTGCTTCCTTGTGAAATACAATGGCAACTGTATGTCATAGTCATACATCCATAATAAGCTACCGAGGTGCAACTTCAGAATGTAAATATTGCATCTTTAATATGTTTTTATGTTTGACCAAGCCTCTTGGCCATCTCTTGTTCAAAAGGTGAGATTTCATGTTAGGGTCGTGGCTACATGGGTCTAATGAAGCAGGAACAAAAGAGGAAGCAAACAGCCCCATCCTTTTTTTTTCTCCGGGACATTTACAAGAAGCCCTCATCTATGAGCCTTTCATGTCTGTGGATCCCCTAGATGTTCTGCAGCCCTTGGGACACCCTGGAGCTATTTAAAAGATGAGGAGACGTGGTGCTGAAGCACATGGTTTAGCAGAGACCTAGCAGTGCTGGGTTAATCATAGGACTGGATGATCTTCAAGATCCCTTCCAGACAAAAGATTCTGTGATCCTGCATGCTGGATGAATGAATGAACACGTGTTTTCTTTTGATAGTACTTCAGCTGAGGCTACAACAGAGACGGACACGGGAACAGCTGGTGGACCAGGGCATCATGCCACGTAAGTCTTACGCTGTTCCTACTAGTTGGTATTGCAAATTCATTATGCATGGGATATATAAAATAGTAATAGCAGGAGTGTTTCTGTGAGAATCATTCCAAACAACTCCATCATTTGAAAAGCCTGGTGGAATCCTTGTGTTAATCTAAACGAAGTAAATTCGTCACGGATACCTAATGTTTCAGTTAAAACAGCCACTGTAAGGAGAAGGCAAGGACTCACAGAATAGCCTGATTCTGCGCTCATTGTCTCGCTCTAAGTTACTACGAGGCTTACTGAAATAAACTGAGTACTACACGTGAGTGGACATCAACAGCAGTGCCAGCAGGCCTTAAAGAGCAGGATGGCAAGGGTAGCCGAACGAACACAGAGGACACATGCAAGCTGTGACTTGCAGCAGCAGATGTATGTTCTCTGTCAAGTCTTGCGTGGTGGTAGCTGTACAGGTCACGAGGCAGTGGATTAGGCTGGGCATGATTCACTGAATCACACGTACACTTCTGTGCCTAGGCCTTTCTGAGTGTGAATACAGTTCTAAGAATATGAGAAGAGGCTTTTTTAGAAAATGTTGTGGGTTTTATAACATTTCTCCCAGTTGCTTGAAATTCCTGATCAATTTGCTACACCTGACTCACTCTCCAAAGTCATGTAAGATTTTCTATTCCCTTCTGAAACAACATTACGTAGTGGTAAAACCTGGCTGAAAGCCTTTAGATGCTGTCTTTGAAGAGTTAAGATGCTGCTGATCGCCCTAGTGTGAAGTGTCTGCCTCAGAACAGCAACACCACGTTCATAAACACAACTGAAGTTGCATTAGGACTGCAGGATTCTGTAACATTGAGCTTCTGACTCTGGCCTGGCTACCTGCCATCCTTGAGGGCCACGCAAGAAGTTGCAGTTCTGGCCCTAACTGTTCTGCCACTGGCATTGTGCTGCAGGTCATACTGTTTCGACAAGCACGTGTTTGTACCTTTGGAAGTCAGAACTCACAGTACTTGTTATTTTGGCGTTCTGCGCCTGACCTCCTAACATTTTCACCACAGAACAGTTTTAGTAAATAGACCTCAGTTTACATAGAGAAGAAATTGTGTGGTTATATCTGTAAAATCAAATATTCCAAGTAGTCTTTATAGGAGCGTTGCTCATCTCTGATAATACAACTCGCCAGGAACTAGTGTAAGCCTGGTCAGGTGAAACACAAGTCCCGGATGGTGTTATGATTAAGATACTTCTTTTGGAAATCACTTCCTGCAGTTGAACTTCTCCTCTCTCTTCACAGCCTTAAAGAGTCCAGCTGCATTCCACGAGCAGATCAAGAGCCTGGAGCGAGCCAGGGTAAACTGTTTTGCGTAAACTTGATACTGACATCTAAAAAGGGCTAGTCAGTTGTGTGTGACACTAAATTCTCTGAGTACATGAACAAATTGTTTTTAGAGTAATAAAATGCACATTTATCTTGGAAGCATCTATTAAAATGAAATACTAATGTCAAATCTGGGAGGAAAGTCATTAATCCTTCACAGGTCAAGGTGGGGGGACAACCTTAGGATCACAATGTAAGACATAGCTACCCCCAGTTGAGCATAGGATACTTCTGGCAAAATTATGCTTGCGCAGTGTTTCTGTAGCAACCCTGTCCTTGGTGTGGTGGTATGGGATCAAATCCTGAAACATTCCCACCGTGTTTCAGGCATTCTTTAACATGACAGAAATAGAAAACAAAACAAGCCACGCTCTAACAGTAATGTCCATTTATCTGAACGCAGCTGTAGGTGTTCATTAGTGATTGATCAAACCACTGTGATTTTACTACTAAACAGTAATGCTATTTGCTCATTTCTTTAAAGACTGAGAATTTTCTGAAGCACAAGATACGCAGCAGGCCAGACCGGTCCGAGCTAGTCAGAATGCACATTCTCGAAGGTATGTACCTGGCTCCGAGTTGCTACTAGAAGGAAGTTCTGTTATGCACTGAATTTTCTGACTGATATTAGGCTTCCATATGAATTCTTTCTAAAGGTTTACATTTCTCTTTCTCTACTTCTGGAGTGTGCTGTAATCGGTATTCAAAACCTGTCCAATAATAGATGCGTCAGCGGCCATGGAAGTATTCTCAGTGGTGTGTTTGCAATTGCTCACTGCTTTTATTCTGTAATAGTAATTACACCACGGTGTACATTCAAGCATTTACACATTCCTAAAATTTCTGCTCTACACTAAAATAACCTGACAGCCTGGTACTTTGACTTGTACCCTGCCTCGTTAATTCCCTTGCTGTTCAGGTTGTTTGGAGCAATAGCTGTATTGGGGTTAGCTGGACAGAGTTGATCCTCCCTGTGAGTGCTGGAGCACTGCTCATGGTGCTGTGTTTGTGGTGGTAGCTGGAAGGGTGCTGGTAATGCACCAGCGGTTTGCTGCTGCTGAGCTGGGCTCACACAGCCCCAGTGTTCTCCCCAGCAGGAGCCTGAGGGCTGGGCCGGGCCACCTGACGCAAACTGATCAAAGGGGTATCAGACCGTATGGTGTCAGCTCAGGTACAACAGCAAGGGGCAGAGGGAAGGGGACATTTGTTCATGGCATTTCGTCCTCCAGAGCAATCAGTACACGTGTAGGGGCCCTGCTCCCTAGAATAGAGGCTGCACACCTTCTCATGATGGGAAGTAGAGAGTAATCTTCCATTATTTGCCTTTGCTTCCACACACTGCTGTTGTTTCCTGCTTCATTAAAATGCTGCTGTCTTTACCCACTAGCCTCTCGTTATAGTTTGCTCTCCCCTGTCCATCCAGGAAGAGGCAGTGATAGAGCAGCTTTGGTGGGCACCTGGCCCCCAGCCAGGGCCAAGCCACCACAGCAGCCTTTCTGTGGACGGAGTGGCATTAGTGTGCTTTGCCTTGAACGTACCATGTTGTCATAACACTGGTCAGTTTACTAGCCATTAGGCTTCAAAACATGCGTTAGGATACTAAACCCAGTTAGGAGTCTCCATAATGATAAACCACATCCATACTGACGCTGGATCTCCCTGTTTTTATTGAAATACAACCATGAAGAGTCAGATTTGTGGTAGAAGCTATTTTTAAAGGTAAACTCTTCAAGACTAATTTTGTAGGAGAGCTCCAATCCAAAACTCTGTGGATTAATTAAACTTTCACCATAGCCCACATTGTGAAACCATTAGAGCAAACTATAATTAGCATTTGTGGGTTTGTATTTCCTGCTTTCTCACTGGACAGATGTTTACCAAAAGTGAAGGGTTGCTTTTTAAGAAGTCACATTTATAGGGAAGCACCATCATGGAGAGTTGAGAACTTTTAAAGTAACACTTGTCTGGTTTTGATAAAAGTGGAATGGCTTTTGCAAAGACACGACAGTGCTGTTTGTTGTGAAACTGGAGAAAAGATGGAACAGAATACTGAAAGCAGTGTATTTTTTAGAGACCTTTGCAGAGCCTTCACTACAAGCCACTCAGATGAAACTGAAGAGAGCTCGGCTGGCAGATGATCTGAATGAGAAGATTGCCCAGAGGCCTGGCCCTATGGAACTGGTAGAAAAAAATATTCTTCCTGTAGACTCCAGTGTTAAAGAAGCTATTATAGGCAAGTAGAAGTCTACAGCTTCTGTCTGGGTGGCACTGTGGAAAAAAAGAATTTAACTCTTGAGGGTCAAGCCTACCAGAAAAAAAAATACTCAAGTTTTTATTATGACTTGTTTTTTCAGCCATCATTTAATTAAAGTCATTCAATTTTGATTTGAAACTAAGAAAGAACTACATAATTGGAGTAGGAACTTACTCAGTCTGCTATAGGTGTCTGCGTGCACTCCACACGTTGCACCACCTCTTAATTTCTTATTACTTGTTCCTTGAATACGAATACTTAATGTCTCATTACTTAGTGCTTGAATGTGAGTGAATGTGGCCATCACTGTATTGAAAACACAGTGAATACTGTGTGCTGTATGCTTAGAATGTGCTGGAAAATGATTGTTTTCCCAGCAATTAGCTGCTTCCACCACTGGCATCTACGNGCTTAGAATGTGCTGGAAAATGATTGTTTTCCCAGCTTCCACCACTAGCATCTACATTTGACTAGTGTATCTAAAAAATGTTTTGTTTGTTTCTTTGTAAACTCCGTAGCAGTTGGACAAGAGAGTTTTCCTCAAGCTTTGGATGATTACTCGTTTGATGAAGACAGCAGTGATGCTTTGTCACCAGATCAGCCAGCCAGCCAAGAATCCCAGGGTTCAGCAGCTTCCCCTGGTGAGCCAAAACCAAGTGACTCACCATCGCCAGTGACATCAAATGCTACTACATCAACACAGGTACACTTTTTTAATGTTGAATCAGAATCTTCACGGTATGTTTTCTGGTCTGGCATGATAGAAACAGGACACAGTTACACATCGATGGAGTTCATTCACTGCTTCAGAGGAGTTTCTGGGACTCTTGTTTGTTTGAGACTGACATAGCTAAGTCACAAATTGTGTTGAGATTCTGAGTTATGCTAGAGGTGCCTGGAACTGCCTGGAGGAACCATGGGTTCCTGTTTATGTGTTGAAGAGAAGACATCCACACAGGGCACTCTGCAGCAATGTATAGGTTAAGACATGAACAAAAGATAAGTCAGAACTGAGCACTGAGTTTTTAAAGAGTTAAATATGAGGTTTGTGCTCCAAAGATAATAACCATGAAGTTGACACCTGAGTACTTCAGGTTCCAGAATTACATTCCTTGGTTTTCTTACTGTAATTGACTGGACAACTGCTTCACATAGAACTTCAGTCCTTTTCTTATGGATTTCATCAGGTATTACAGCTGCTCTGTGGACAGATGGAAAAAATGCAAAGATGCTCTTACACAGAATAAAGCAGATGCTCATCTTGTTGTTACGTTTGAAATAAAGACTAACAGCACAGCTTGTCTGTACAGAGGATGTGTCTGGGTAGTTGCTCCTTTGTTCTTGTCAATCCCTCTGACAAGTTTTACATTTCATTACAATGTAAAATACAAAGACTGTTCTGAAGGCAGTGGACTGCAGCCAGAGCTCTCTTCAAGGCTGCCTCCTCCACTCCAGGCCTCAGAAGACATAACTTTGGGAACCTTCCGCCCTCATTGACTTACGACCCAAGACTTGTGTTAACCTGAAATATTTGCATGTGGTAGGGATTTGGCATTTTAACCTCACTGCTCTAAACAGATCAAATTGTGGTGTTCATGGTTCTGAAGACATTAAACAGTTCTCTCCAAAGCAGCTGAAATATTTGCTTGATGAGCCAGTATATAATAAGTGTTTCCTTAATAATACTCTCTCGTTGACATGCTAGAGGATTGTTTGCAGTTAGAATAAAAGATCCAGAAATTGTATTCTCCGTAACTGGAGGTAAAAGACCTATTCAAAGGAAATTACTTTTAAATTACTTTATGAAGTCCTAAAGTTAAAAAGTGAAGACCTGTAAATGCAGTGGATTTTAGTTTAAAATTTATAATGCTTTGGTGTATTTCTTTGCCTTATCCAACCCTTGCAGGCAAAATTGAAAAGTCATTAAAAAATTGTATTTCACATGGCAGTTAGTCCCTTGTAGTTTAGGATAACTAATGCAACGACAAAGTAACTTAAACGGAGAGAATGTTTAACACCATGTTTTTCAAGCAGTGTGAACTGAAGGGTGGGGGCTTTTGGCTTGGTTTGTTGTTAGAACGATCCAGACTTTTCCATTTTAAAGCATTTTGTTGTGCTGTGTTTCATTACAGAGTTGTTTTCATAGCCATAAAGTCTTGCTCAGTAGTATGTTTGAGGTCAGGTTCCTTTTTGGGGTTCAAGAAGGGCATCAGAATGTTGAATGGTAAAAGATCATGTCGTTGATAGGCTGTAGTATCAAACATTTTAAAACCTTTTTAGGTGGCACTTCAGGTAAAGAAAATACAAGAACAAGTGAAAATCATGAGAGCACTTGCCTTCTCCTGTGCTTTATGGCAATGCTGTACATGACGCCGATTCAAATGAAAACTAAGTGTGTTTTTAAACATCACTGCTGTAACTAGGATAAGCCTTTTAAGCGTGATAGCAACAGGAGTGCAGGATGTTGGAATACAGCATCCAGAACAGAACCCCTTCATAAGGGGTAGGTTCCTCAAAAGTCCCCTGCCGCTTCTTATCCAAGTCCAGCAAATAGCAGACACCGTGTAGATATCGGGCGTTTTCCAGAGCAAACGCTTTGGAAGTTGGGATATAAAAATAGAGGCATTTATATCTTTAGCCTGCCATCACAAACTGACACAGCCCCAGGACAGGCACGTGTGCAATGTTTCAGTGACTAGACCTGGCAAACCACCTCTCTGAATTCAGGAAAGCCGTTTTGATAGGTTGTGGCACACTGGCTGTAGCTGCCTGCTGACCCTTGGAGACAGCAAAACGCGTAGAAGAAATGCAGAGGTAGAAGGGAAATGTATTTCAGCTTGTTAGCAAAAGTTGGAGAGCTTCATGCATACAGACTGGCAGCTTAGTAACTGCCACCCCAGAAATAAAAAAAGAACCAAGACACAGAGCTGCAAAATGTGTATCGAGGTGTTTTTAGCAAACTGATTGAATTCCTCTGTGGCACGAGCTCGTGGAAGAAGAGTCGAGCACAGGAAGAAATAAACTAGGTAGAAGTGCCTGGCTGACTCCACTGGAATGAAAGATTTTTACAATGTTCTTCTGAAGAAAAGCGAGACTTACTATTAGGAGGATACAGGCAGTGGACGGGCTCTTACAAAAGGAATATTGCACTGTGTGCTATAATTGCCTTCTTAAACAACGGGAATCCAGCTGGTCACATCTGTCGGGGTTTAATACTATATGGTACCAAGCACTAGCAGAACTGGAGAAGGTGGAGATTAGCAGAGATAAGACAGAAAGAGAATACAGCGTTGGAAGGAAGTTGGTAGTAGTGTTCTGCAGAGGTTGATTTGGGGACATTCTGGTTTCCTATTACCATTAACAACTTGAGATAAGAATGTGTCACGTAATAAAAGCTGGAAGGGTAATAAAAGCAGGAAGGCACAGTTAGCACAGAGCTGGATAGTGGTTACGCAGAAAGGACTGAACGATTTGGCTTTTATGACAGAAATGGAATTCCAAGAGAATGGAGTAATTCCTGAAAAGTACACAAGATCTCTTCTTGCCATGAAAAAGAAATGGGGAAGGAGATCTGGTGAATCTGACTCAAAACTGAGGAGGAAGAAAGTTGGAGTGTGGTGGACATCAGTGAAGTGACTGTGAGCTACTCCTTACTTCCTCTAAAACTGCGAGTATGTCGGAAGAGGTGATTCCAGGAGCAGTGTTAATGCCACTGCAGGGATGCATTAAGACCCCATATGGAACATCCCGTACATTTCCAGTTACATACATTCATTAAAGACAGGTGTAACACAAACTGGAAAGAATGATCAGAGAATGACAAACATTTTTTGTGAAAAAAGAAGAAAAACACCTGGTTTAGCCAGAGCAACAAGATCTGAGATCTGCTTATGTGCAGTCTGTATCACATCAGAGGGTTTTCACTACAGAGGGAAATAGGTTTTAAATCAGGAAGACATTTCAGCACAGGAAAAATGGGTATTACAAAGTTAAACTCAGTGAAGTTTGGTTGTGGGAAGGCTTCTGGGAATTCTCTGGTAGGCATAGTGGTTCCAGGAAAAGAATAATAATAAAAATGTCCCAAACCTATGTGGAATTTCCTAAGTGTGTAGAAGAAATTACACGCATGGTGTTTGTAACAGCAAGGGAACAGACTCAGTAAAGTTCAGGCTAATGGGCTGTACCTACACAGTAATGTAATTGTGCTGGCAGTCCAACACAGACGAAATGCATCTTCTGGCAGTCAGAGGTGTGGCTGTTCTCCTGCTGCGTGATCATCCTGAGACAACAGGTTTGTTGTTGGCATTCCTGTGTTTGTTCTCATGTATGTGAAAAGGAGAACAGCATTCTGCAAATTACAGCAACGGCATTATGAAAACAAAGCCACTCCTCAGGGAGTGTTTTGGCACGTTGGTGTAAATCCTCTTTGGCCACCATTCTTTATACAGGTAGAATTATCAGCTCTAGTGATCCTGAAAATACTGATGTTGGCAAGATACTTGTTGTGATGCACTACACAAATTGATACTGAAATAAATTACTGGTTTGATTTGGTGAAACCAGAAGTAAGTCTTCATTAGTAAAAACAAATTCTGGATACAGTTACATGCCATAGTTAAGATGCAAACTAAGAAGGCAAGGTAGGATACTAGTTTATCTTACTCACTGTGTTTGAAGTGTGCTACATTCTGGTTTTGCCATTCCTCTGGAAAGATTTTGTGAATTTGACATGACACTAACTTGTCCTGATCTTTTCAGATTTTTTCCAGTTATTCAGGTGATGGATGTTTTTAATGCTTCTCTTTTTCCTTATATTTTTTTAATACTAGTATCCACCTTTAGCCTCTCCAGTTCCTGAATTTCTCAAAACTCCCTCTACAGTCGACCAGCACGTTACACATTCTACCGCTACAACCACCCTGACCACAAGTACTGCATCTGCAGCAAAGCCTGGGCCAACATTAGTAAAGGTAGGTATCAGTAATAATGGCCTCTGAGGACTAGGTTCTAAATCCCTTTTCCAATGCTTTATTTCATGAAGAAATGCATCAGTAACATTATAGTGCCTACAGCTAACACTAGTTTTTATGTAGACTTCTCCCTAACTGTGTGAGATTTCTTCTGCACTACATTTACAAGGATGACATCTCGTAATCAGTTTGGACTATAAAGTTGTTCCATATCCAGTGAAATCACTGGCCTTGGAGCAGCTTAACTAATGCAGGACCTGGATGACAAATTCAGATACCGGCCAAAACAGGCGAGCTGTGCATCGATCAAAAGAGGATCTCTGCTTTTGTACCTGTCTGCGTGGGTAGATGACTGCCTCCAGCTTTTCACTCAAAGTAATCCCAAACAGCTTTTAAAGGAAGAGTTTAACCACATGTGCAGGGCTAATAAAGGTACTGTAGAAAAGTTTCACAGGAGTAACCCTGTAATTCATAGGACTGCCTGTCCATGCTTTTAACCTAGACCTGTACGTGTTTCCACCTGCCAGTGCTGCCAGGTGGATTGTAAGAGACTAGCTTTTACTGGGACGCAGCGCTGCCTTCTCAAGAAGTGTGCCTTTTTGCAGTGACAAGCCGTGGCTAGCAGAATCCCTTAGGCTTAATTGCAGCCATCTATTAAAAAAACATTGGCAGACTGTGATTTGATGGCCCCTTCGTGAGCACAGGATACACCAGCTGGAGTGTAGTGGCTTTTCAAGGACAGTAAGTGATCATTTTGGAGAGGTTTGCCAGGATAACTGTGCTCAGCCACTCTTGGCAGTAAGTGCATTTTTGCATGCTTTCTCTTTCTACCTTGCATATCTGCTGTGAATGACATGTCTGGTACAGTCACTTCAATCTTTTCCTTCCACAAACAGCAAAGCCACCCAAAGAACCCAAATGATAAGCATCGGAACAAGAAATGTAAAGAACCTAAGCCAAGGGTGAAAAAACTGAAGTATCACCAGTATATTCCACCTGATCAGAAAGGTGAGAAAAATGAGCCGCAGATGGACTCCAACTATGCTCGTCTGCTACAACAGCAGCAACTGTTTTTGCAGCTGCAGATCCTGAGCCAACAGCAACAACACTACAACTACCAGACAATTCTACCTGCACCACTGAAGTATGTGAAGCCCTGTTTGTGTCCTTTCAAGAAATGTATTGCATACCTCAGTTACAGGCTTTGTGCTGTAGACGTAAACGTGCTGCGCGAATGCTGAGCGGGGCTGGAACGCAAGCAAACGTAAATGCAGTGTGCACCACTGTGGGCACTGCTGGCCTCCTTTAACAGAGTGATCTGGTGCCTGAGAAGCCTCTAAGTGGGCCTAGTTATTTTTGTGGGACGTGGCAGCAGAGCCTCTTACCTGCCAGATGCCTGTCAGTTTGAAACAAACGCAAGAAGTTTTGACACCGTTTTCAAATGTGGCTGGGTGGGCAGAGCAGAAAAGAATCTTACACGCAGTGGCTTTTACATACTATTGCTGTGTTTTTATTGGCTTTTTACATCACTTTCAAAAATACCAGGAGGTTGAGTGGATGAACAAGAAAATCCTGGGCTAACTTAGGCAGAAGAAGGAAGCCTCCAGAGGGTGGAAGCAAGGACAGGTAGCCCAGGAGGACTATGGAGGAATTGTCTGCACAGCCAGGGATCTGGTTAGGGAAGCCAAAGCTCTGATGGAATTAACTCTGGCCACAGACATCACAGGCAACAAGAAGGTATATTGGCAAAAAAAAAGGAGAAATAGGAAAAATGTGTCCAGAGAAGGCCCACATGGATGACCAGAGGGCTGGAACACCTCTCCTGTGCAGACAGGCTGAGGAAACTGGGGCTGTTCAGCCTGGAGAAGAAAAGGCCTTGGAGGGGAGAACCTTACAGCAACCTTTCAGTACATGAAGGGGGCTGCAGAAAAGCTGGAGAGTTATGCACAGCTCTAGTGATAGGACAGGACAAATGGTTTCAAGCTGAAAGAGAATAGATTTAGATTGTGACTTCAGAAGAAATTCCTCACTGTGAGGGTGGTGAGGCACTGGAACAGATGGCCCCCTCCCTGCTAGTGTTCAAGGCCAGGCTGGATGGGGCTCTGGGCAACCTGGTCTAGTGAGGGGTGTCCCTGCCCATGGCAGGAGGGTTGGAACTAAGTGATCTCCGAGCTCCCTTCCAAGCTAAACCATTTCATGATCCTGTGATTCACAGACCACATCTTTGCAGTTCACAGGTAGTAAGAAACAGTCATTTTAAACTGGGTTAAAATGGCGTGCTGTTTATAGCCTCGTATCCTATGCTTACATGAGCTCCTCATCAGTGCTGGCCTTAGCACTTTTACCAGGCAGAAGATATTTTCTGATGTCTAGTTAGAAGCAGTCAACCAAAGCAATCTTCAAAGTGTTGCCAGCACCCAACAGCAGAGTGAGAAGCTGACTGCATTTCACCCTCGCCACTAAAACCAACCTTTTCCTAGAAGTGCTTACAGCGTAACATGCCACAGTCACATAACCCAAAATCCAAATTACTTTCAGCTGAGTTTTTTGTGTCTTTTTAAATTCGTTTTCCCCAAGTTATTTTTTCTCAGCAAGTAAGGCTAGGGGAGTTAAAGATACCATCTGTGGTTATATTGATAATTACCACATATCCTACCATTTGGGCTAGAGATGGTTCTGCCTGCTTACCCACGCTTCTTATGTTCCATTTACTGACATTTCAGAAATGTTCCCTCATAAATCAGTTGAACTCAAGAAAAGAGCTGAGTTACAGAACCTAATGTAAATGATGGCATTTTTAATTTTTTACAGTTCTTTTGAGTTTCTTGTGTGAAATTGTTCTTATGAGTACAGATTAACATGCATCACCCTCAGAGTAAACTGCCTCCGCATTGGTCCTTACTATGAGCACTGGACGTGTACGTAGGGTTCAGAGTACAGTACTGTGGGGATTTTTATTGACATCAAACAAAACCCCTAAATGGTTACCCTAGCTGGTGGTTAATTTGTATACAGTGATTCTGCAGGCCACAGAATCCCTCAAGAATGCCGTGACAGTAGTCAAAAACATAAATTAGGACCTTTCACTGAGGAGAAAAAAACCACCATCCAGTTGATTTCTAGTCTGTTACATGTTCTTCTCTGTGTCATGTGACTAAAAACCACTGAACGTTCATGTTACCTTAATTGTTTGCAAAAACAATTTATTCATTAACTTCATAGGCACTGGATTCAGAATCGCAGCTGCACCGATTGAAAACACCATGTATCTAGCATTAACGTTCTTGTACCCCTTTGTCTTGAAGGCCACTGACCGACAAACAGAGTAACAACGGGAACACACCTCTGAATACTGTGAATAACAGTACACCAACATCGGCCGCCAGCTCACCCAGACAGAACACTACTGTTCCTAACCGGAAGCCAGGACCTCTGCCCTCAAGCTTGGATGACTTGAAGGTAAAAAACCAGAGGGACTTGTCTGTTCTGTGCCTCACTGTAGCTCACAATGTGTAAACCAGGGCTGTCTACTGTAAACCTGGATGTTATTTCCTAGTAAGAGCCACGCTTGTTTATTAACTGTTTAGAATCAGGTTGTCACAGTTTTCATACTCAACTTCTGGACCGAAAAGATTTGTTTTGATTAAGCCTCCTCACGTGTGTATGTGCCAAAACAGGAAGATGAATCCCAGACAGACTGTATAGGTACCTAATTTGATGCCTTGGGTAAACCGGGATGCACTTCGTGTGAACTTTTAGCACCAGCACATTTAAACTCTGGAAGGGCCATCTCCTCATGACAAATGCAGTATTTCAATGAAGATGTGTAGTTAAGCAGTACAAATTACAAGATGCCTTAATAATAACACATGCAGAGCGGTCACTGCTACAAGCCATTAGGGTTACAGCAAGAACACTAGTAAAATACAATATAAGAGATCATCTTACCCCAGAGTTCAACACAGCATCTGGAAATGAACACTACGTTTCAAAAAAGTGTCTTGAAGTTGTAAGTATCTGTGTAAACTCTGTGTAAACTGTACTATGAAGGCATTGCATAGGATTATCTTCCTTCTTCAATGTCTTACATTGACAGGAATTGATAGTGTGAGGGGCCTAACAAACCTGAAGAAGCCTGTGAGGGTTTAGATTCAGATCCTAACAGGCAGCTCCGTGAAGGTGCCAAACCTGAGTGGAGGTGCAGGGACATCTTGTGGGCAGCTCAGTCATTTCCCCTGTCCTTTAGCAAGGCGATGGGTTTCTGAGGGTTGGAGGAAAGTGCCGTTTTAGGCTTGAAGGGATTAGGAAAAGCTTTGGGAAGATGAGATAGTCCAGACAGCAATGCACCGTCAGCAGTTAAAGCCAATCTGCTAATACGAAACAAGTTTATAAAATGCAATTCAAACATCACTCTTTGAAATAAGCTTTTCAAACTTTAAGTAAGAAGCTGCTAACTTTGTGAGATACTTAAGTTCACATCTGAATTTTTGCTTTGTGGTGATAAAAGGTGTTTGCTTATCCATTTCTGGTTTGAGGTCCCTTCCAATCCCTACCGTTCTGTGAGTCTGGGATTCCTGTCGATGCAGTAACAGTAATGTAAGCCAGACAGACTTGCCTACCTGCAAGTTTGAATGCCAAATCATCTAAATCAGTTCTGAATAAGAACTCTGAAGTGCATTGTAGAAAAAGGGAAAAATTGGAACGCACGCTCAAGCAAGGACAGAGGATACCACACTGGGGGTAACAGCGGAGATAATCATCAAGTAGAGAGAATGGCTGTGGTTCTCAGAGATGTTAAATGGATTGTTGGGACTTTTCATTGTGTCCAGGTCATGAAGACCAGGAATTTAAAATTCCAGACACTCAAAATTGCGGAAATGTTCCTGAAATACTGTTCCAGAGGTGGCTCTAACAGACTCGAGCCCAAACGCTGTACAGTTAGATGTTGTGTGCGTGTACCACAAACAGCAGCTACTCACAGTGACTGTTCTTTTGTGACTGGTACGTTGAAGCACAGATGCCATTTACACTCAACACATTTGCACTTCACTTTGTCTGTAAGCTTTTTGGAAACTAGAGAACGTTTTTCTGTCAGAAATTAGATTAATTTGGATTGCTTATACTTTTTATGTTTGTACAAGGAACCCAGATGGCACATAGCTGTAAGTGACTGCTAATTAGAGAGGGAGCCTTTGGTGTTGGATGGCTCTGGTGAATCACCCACCTGACCTACACTTTCACAGAAATAGATGTGTCTGTCTGGATGGCATAACAAGGGGGTTCAGCGTGCGAGTGTTGTGCTCTGCACTGCTGCTGTGGTCTGCAGGTTTGCCTCAGAGGTTTTGAGCCCCAAACTGGAACTGTATGATCATTTTCCCATTCTGAACATTTATGAAAAATCATAAAGCAGAATGCCTGTAAAGAAGTTGTTTTGTGTTTCTACTATCACATTTTATTTCATTTCAGGTAGCAGAGCTTAAAATGGAGTTGAAATTGAGGGGATTACCAGTGTCTGGAACAAAAACAGATCTTATTGAGCGTCTGAAACCCTATCAAGATCTTAATAACAATGGAGTTGCTACCAGTAGCTCTGTTACAGTAATTAATTCTAGCGGGGCCTCAGGTAATACTGGAGAAGTGACTGTGACATTGCCAGTTGCAACACTAAATAAACCAGTGGCTAGCACAATATCCAGCCTCCCTCCAGAAAAAACATCTACTGCGCCCGTCTCCAAAGTCGTAAACGCTGAAAACATCAGTTCTCCTTTGCCTATATCTCCCTCTCCTTCAGAGCAATCTAGTCTAAGCACAGATGATACTAGCATGGCAGAGACCTTCACTGAAATGATGACCATGGTGTCACCGTCCCAGTTCTTAAGCACGTCACCTCTAAGAGCAAATACAAGTGACGATAATCAGAATCGCAGCAGTGGAAGCATCTCAATCACGGAGTTTGATGTAGCAGAAAAGGACCGCAAGCTTCAAGAAAAAGAAAAGCAGATTGAAGATCTCAAGAGGAAACTGGAACAAGAGCAAAAACTTGTGGAAGTACTGAAAATGCAACTTGAGGTTGAAAAAAGGGGGCAACAGCAACAGTCTCAGACTTCTGGTAATGCAGCTGTTGCGGAACAGAAACAATTCAGTGCTGCTGTCAAGGACGAAAATGCTCTTACTGACTGCTCCGGTACAGGTCAATCTGTACCTGTAGCTAGTCATTCTTTAGGACAATCTGTTTATGCTGGTGGCCAGAATCCAGTTGCTAAAAAAGCCGTTGTTATCAAGCATGAAATACCTGTGGCCAAAGCTGAACCTCAGAATGCCATTTCTCAATTTTATGTTAGTCCACAGAGGCAGCCACAAACTGCAGTTGTTGCCCAACCTCAGGCTTTATTAACTACCCAAGGAACTGCACAGCTCCTCCTTCCACTATCTATCCAGGGACCGAATTCTACCACTGCAGTGCAGCTACCAGTGGGAAATATAAAGTTGCAGGTAAGAGTGTTTTTGTTTTTCATCAGGTGAACTGCATGGCACTGTTTACATAATTTTGAATAAACAGATAAATGTGCTGCTTTTAAGATGAACTTAAAAATCAGACTTAACCTGTCTCTGCTTGAGGGAAAACCATGGGAAACATAAAAGCCAATCTCTTTGTGACTTCAGTTCCACAGTAGTCTTTTCTGAAAAGTAATTGTATCGCCATGTACTGCCTCCGTGCAGTTGGTTCTGATTTATCTGAGCACATACAACTATTTTGTAAAATCCAAATTATAACAGGGAGCTACAAACCTAGCTGTATCGGGTATCTGAAGTGTATCTGTATTCCAAATGTGTGTTTGAAGTTCCTTGTGTGGTGATGGCTCGTTATACCTAAAAACATAAGTGCTGTGTTGTACAACTGACGTGGAGTTAGAAAAAGAAGACACGGTCACGCAAATAGCACTTACAGGATGATTAGAGGTAGTCGTATCACAGAGAGTAAAAGAAGCGTAAACTGAGGTAGGTTATAAATGAAGATGTGTAAGAGTAATCTGACCCAGCTGAAACAGTTTAACCTGTTGGTCCAGGGTAGAATGAAGCATATACTTCCCAGTGGCATTACTGGGTCATATCTAGATGCAAACCTCTGCCACTCGCATGGTTCCTGTGTCAGCTCCAGTGTGTACTCCACTTGGCTGCTGTGGGCATAGGCCTCAGTGCTAGCAAGTACAGCATCCCATTTAGCACTAATTATGAGGACTGAAAAAAATACTGATGAGGATGGGCTCCAGAGTCCACAGTGCAAGAGCTGTTCCTGGTAGCTACGTATTCAGACAGTACTTTGTCCAAATTGTTCTGAATCCCTCTAGAATTCTGTAATAACACTAAGCAGCTTGCTCTGGTATTTCACTTCACTTATATTCCAGAAAGTTTTCCTAACTACCAGCTAAAACTGCCTTCACTTGTGAAGCAAGTTTAGACATGCTTCTTGCCAGTAACCACTAAAAATTACTGCGGTCTTAAAACCCACCTTTTTCTTGCATCATCAGTTTTGTCTTTTTGGCTACTCAAACCCAGTTTTTATAGTCCTTTCTTACTGGTTATGTGCACACTCCCTCTCTTACTTTTTCACTGGTCTCCACTAGACCCTCTCCATTTTGCCTTTATCTTTCTTGGCAAAATAATCACCATCTTTTAGCTGGGAACTTAGCAGAGGTCACCCTCATTCTTCCCACAGTATTGCTATTCTGCATAATTTGTGCCATGGACTTTTACATGATGTTATTTACTGTGAATACAAATAATGCAAATCTTTTATCTTCATCCCTTAGGCTCAGACACAAGCTGGAATATCACAAATACCTGCTCCTCTTTCTTCCTCTGGCCTGGTCCAGACAGCACCTCAGATGCACACTCCACAATCAAAACAAACTACCGTCACGCAGCACACACTCGGTCAGAGCCAGCAGTTCAGAAAGGTTTGTGGATAGCCGTAAGCATTAAGCTAAATAGTCAACTAATCTAAGTCTAGGCAGTGCTTTTAGAATCCTTAGTGTGTTGACTGCTTCGTATATGAATGATCAAGTCCCCTAACATTTCTGTAATGGCCTTGTAATTCCTTTCCAGAATTTTAATCCATGCAGGACTTCCAAGTGGCAAATAAATGCATAAGGCTAAGGGCTTTTTATCTTAATGGTGCTCTTAGGGCACCATTCTTGTTCATTCTTCCCCAAGCTTGCCACAAGTGGTACGTGACAGGTATTCCAGTTAGTTTCTCTTAATTGCCACTGGCTCAAAATGGAAGATTCTTGTAGGCAGTTATTAAGGGAGAGCTTTTACCTGTGGCTTCAGAGTTCTTTTGTAAATTCTTTTGTAAGAGTTCCTTTTAGTTCTCCTGCTTTCCTTTTTTATTTCGTTAATACTTAAAAAGCAAGTTGTGGAATGCAGGGAATGATTCAGAGATCCTTCTTTCCCTCTCTGCCAAGCTCTGGTAGCTCTGAAATTTCCCAGTCCGAGACAGATGTTCATCAGTAGCAGATGCACAGCTGTGATTGCCAATCCAGTCATATTCAGCTGGAAACTGCTATCAACTCATCAGCACTAGGCAGCACAAAAGCAAAGGCTTTCTCCTCCTTTGTGCCTCTTGCAGGCTGACATCTGCTATTAGGAACTCAGAGATGGGTTTTGAACCTTTATTGTTTCCATATCAGTGTGACCGTAAGGCTCCTATCACTTAGGAAAACAAGGTTAATTTTTAGCCTGCCCCAAGGGAAGAGTAATTCAGAAACAACTGAAATTTCAAGATCAATAAGGTCATTTCAATGTTACATTACATAACTATTAGAAGTATCTCAGCCTTCAAAGTTGATATTTTGCTTTACAGAAGTGCATCTTAAAAACCGTGTTCTGATGTGCTTTGGGGCTTCTACCTGTGCGCTGTGTTCTGTTCTGCTTCTGCTGAGGCTCGTGTTCCAAATAAGAATTTATCTGAAAGATGTATGATTATGCACAACTGAATGAGCATCATCACTCTTCAGACTGCCTGCTCAACCTCTTTAATGGCACAGACATATCTGCTGGACGTATTAATGTAGGACAAATCCTGCAGAGTCCAAACGGACATCTTTCCCAACAGCGGATTTCATCCAGATTCTCTGGGATTTACCTTGTTAATTCAGTGGGTCCCATATACAAATTTTCCAGTCATCCTGAGGCATGTAAACGTGCCAGAGCCTAGCAGTTTACTTTCTCTGCCGTCTAGTAGTCTCTTGGTATGACTGCAGGAGATACCGAAGAATGTGTCTATAATTGTACCCTCTGGTCTTCCCCTTACTCAGTTGTCATGGAGACAACACAGTTGCCCACAGAGTGTATTCTGCATCTGGCCATCCTGCAGCTGAACAGCCTGCCTGGCCTAGCTGGGTTTTTTCCACATACTTACTGCTGTCTTTTACGCCAGCAACCAGGCAGCGTAACTGCACTGTTTTTCACATAAGGATGTAAAACACTGAAGTGATAGAATAGATCAGGACAGTCTTCACGCATTCAGCATTAGATCCCCCCTGTCTGCTGTTTGAATTTTATGAGGCTTGAATCTTTCAGCAGGCAGACTGAGTTAATGAACTTGGAGTGAGTAACGCTACTTACTAATTTAACAGTTTTGAGTGAAACTGGTCTTCTGATAGTGAACAAAGTGTTTTCCAGAACTGGTTTCCCTTCAGTCCATCTAGACTTTCTCACACAGCTCAGATTATTATGCAAACCATCAAATTATTCCATTTATTTTCTTGTATACATTTCAGGTGTCTTCCACATTCTAGCTACCCTGAGGCCCTTGTTCTTCATTCAGTAATGAAGAGACATCTCCACAGCCATTCACCTCAGCAGTAGACAGCTGGAAAGTGTAACAGTTCTCACACAGATGATCTAGGTGGCTATAAAAATTATATTAACCCCTCTTATCACAGCAGACTTAATTTGCTCTTCAGCCTGTACTCCACAAAGTTTTATCTCCATCCCAGACATAAGATTTGTGACACTTACGTCACAAAGGCATCTGGGAGTGATACCAAATTTAAGAGAACAGTCTTACGCGCTCACTGGGACCATTGGCGTGTACAGTCTATTAGCTGGTGAAATACTAAGTTTATATACCAGCAACCAAATTTACCCTTGATACCCACATTCATCAGTTATACCTTTTGGCTGTCCCTTGCTACTCATAACTATCTGTAGTGAAATTACAATGTTATGGCACAAACCCAACATTCTCTCTTAAAATAGGCAGCACAGGACAAGTGTAGACACGGTTTACTGACAGACCACTAGTGTGAAAGTGACACATAATGGATTCAACTGTTCAGTCTCCTGAATTAATGGTGGAAAAATTATGCTTCCTGAAAAATCACAGAAAAGCCTTTTTAATTATCAGCAAAGAATGAAAGCATGTGACAGCACAAAGTACTTTCAAAGAGTAATTGTTTCTAGACTTAGCAATTATTCCTCTGGAGGGCAAAATCATTACAAAGAACAGTCCCTTAAAAGGGGAATTAGCAAGTGTTTAAAAAAAGTTTTAAAAATAATACTTTCATTTACCAAATATTATTAATTGTTAAACCAACTCACAACCTAAAACTGATGCATTAATCCTTTACAGGTTTTTCCACCTGCGACATCAAATACAGTCTTTTCCTATCAGACTACACCTGTTACAACACCTTCACAGACTTTTATTAACAAAACATCAAACTCTAACATTCACAGTGGTGGTAATCAGGGCCCCTCTGTGCAGAATGGACCTGCTGCTCCTAATAAGGTAAGGCTAGCCCAACAGTGTTCCATAATGTTAAATTTTGGATGATTATTCTTAAATAATATGTGACTGTGATGTACTGCTGTTCATTCAAGGGCAAAGAATGTTTTTAAGATGGTAATAATGCATGTATGTGAGAAAAACTTGTTTCATCCTTCTGGTTATCTGTGCTACTGTTAGTTGTAAATGTGTAGGTTGATATGACAAAACAGGATGATCTGTAGAACCGAATAGATGTTGGGTGCTCTAAACTGCATTGTTTAGTCATCATTTGGTCATTTCCCACAGCCCAGCTCTCCATCTCAATCCCAGCCTTACATCCAAGTTCAACAACCCCTCTTCATCAATACAGTGTCTAAGACAAAAGATCCTCCTCGCTATGAAGAGGCCATAAAACAGACCCGCAATATTCAGACACCGCATCGTGAGGTAGTTATTGTCTATCAAGACTCTTTTTTTCCAAAAATCATTAAGTAATTGCTTATTTTAGTTTTTGCCTGATGCCAGGATTTTCTGATGTACCCTGTTAGTGTTTTCATAACTGTGTTTACAGTACGCCTGTTTCATGATTCTTTATATCAAAGCGGCAGAAACGTTACCTGATAGCGGTGTGTGATCGAGAGAGTGCTGCTATTGCTGCTCAACAACAACTAGCCTCTAACTGACTTGTTTCCAGACATGTATTTGCTTTTTCCGGAGTGAGACAACTTGAAGAGAACGTGCAGGTGTTTAGGCAAGCATACAGACACATAGGCAGAGCTGCTTGCTTGAAAAGAATCGCTCTGCAGTGAGCCTGATGAATAGTCCTGTGCTTTTCTCAGCTCACTGGGATACTCTTCACGTGGAGGAGCCTTGCAATCAAAACTAATAAGCATCCCTAACCTCGTGCGCTTCAGAAATACCTGAAAAGACAAGACCTCATAGTGGCTCAGTACTGGTTGCTCTTTTTGTGGTCGCAGGCCCTTGGGCAGAACCGGTATCTAATACCATTTCATAAGTACCTGGCATGTGTGAGACATCCTCTTAATGAAAGCACACAAGTCTTCTTATGTTACTAGCAGTTAATGAAGTGGCTCTCCACTGGCCTCCTGTCAGCAGCTACATCTCCTGATGACAAATGGCTTCCCATTTCTGGAGTACAGCCAGTGTTTTAAAGCACTAGTTTAGTTTTGAGACCATCATAAAAGTCTCCACTTTTCTCAGACTCTTTTTCAAAGACTGTTTTTGTTGGGATTTGGTTACCTTTTACTTAAGGTTCAGATATTCAGGAGATGACTGTTTAAAACAGTTGATGTAAGTTTCCCTCCCTTCAGAAAAGAACATGAATCCACAGAGTAGGGGAAAAAACCTCCAAGATAACAAAACACATCTTACATGATGGCTATTTGCAGGAGATCTCAAGAGAAAGCAGTACAGGGTCTGCCCCTCAAAGTGCTGCAGTTATTCCAGATACTTAACTGTGGGACAAGACAGGGTTAGTAGTTCTCCTTTTCCCACATTTTCTGCACCTCTCTTCTAGGTTACTTTCATGAAGCCTGTGTCTTGCTTTTCAGATTTTTTGTCCCTATTCCTTTCTTTTCTAGATTGATAGTTTCATATGAAGAAATTTAGTCTTGATCATAGGTTAGTACTTGTGTACAACTGAGAGAAGGTAGGATTATTCACTTTAGGGGGAAAAAAAGCCCAACATAAAAAAATGACCCTTTTTCCTTGCACTACAGATTTCCAGTGCACACAGTCAGCAGATGGATGATCTTTTTGATATCCTCATCAAGAGCGGAGGTAAGCTAATACCCATAAAAACTCAGAGCTCCAATCAAAGATAGGGAAGGAAAGAATTGCTCCAGGGAAGCAGGTAAAAGCTATCCAGCCTAGATGAAACTAGTCTTTCTGGAAGTTTGAGATAATTATCCATTGAACAAAACGTTTGCCAAAACACATGCAGTCAACCTGCTGTGGAACCTCTTCTCTGCTTGTAAACTGTTCCAGGCAGACCTTTGCCATAATCAGCACAGCATTCAGATGATTAAAAGAACAACCTTAGGGTAGCACAGGCATATTTTATCAAAATTGGAAGTTGAGCAAGCCTGTATTGAAATTATAAGGAAAACAGAATCAAGTACATGTTAAAGCATGTTGATACTAAAATATCATTAAATATAATAATGTATTATCAACTCTAGTAATCAAAGTTGTGTGATTGGAGAAGGTATGTGTGAACTACACAGAGATGTTAATGAGTAACAGCTTTCTATGTCAGTTAAAAGTAAGGAGCTACCAGAAAGGAACTGAAATAAGTGACCTACAGAGTGGCTTTGCAGTCGTAGGAGGCAGCTTTCAGGCATAATTAGCTGTTGCAGGCCAAAGAGCCATTACTGTCTGGGGAAATGTTCTGGTGCAAAGCAATTCTCTGAGCTTCATGTCACATATACTACTGTCACATAAGCAGCAAGTGCCAGGACAGGGGTGATTTGTTGCAGACTGTTAGAAGACACTAGCCATATTCTAAACATGAAAGTATTTTCTCTTTTTCTAAGCAAAGTGCAAAGTGAGATGAAGAAAGTGCAGTAGACAGTGCCAGACTGAGATGTGACCTGTGCAGTGAGCAACTCGAGTTAAATTAAAAAATGCTGTGGGTGCTTTTATTAAATATTGCATGGGTTGTTTGAAAAAGATCTGCCTGTGCAACAGAAGAGGTAGTAGAGGTTGGTGTGCTTGCTTAAATTTGCTTCGACTTCAGCGTTGCACATCTCGCTTCCTCTTGAAGGTAACAACTTCTCTGCATTTGTGAAGTCACAATAAAAAACCAAATGTTTGCCGACTGTCTGTATGAAAAGCAAAGTAAAGCATTGAGGGCTCCTGCACTTACATGTGTGTGTTCTACACCAAAAAGAGTTTAGTTTATTGACCTACCTCAAAAGAGTAAGAGGGGTCGGTTAGGATTGCTTTGTTTTCACTAAGCAGTCATTGTAACAGATGCTCTTACAGGTCTTAAGGATGCGGGTTTTGCTTGGAAAACTGGTGCAAAGTATCGTGCCAGGTATATTTCTGTAGGCAGAAAAATGTACTTGCATACTCTGGTCTGTCTAAACTTACTTTTGAACTGCACTTGCAAATAAGAATTAGACAGAACTTACTTTGCTTTATTTCCTTTTATTGTTACTGCTAGTACCTTACATGGAACTCCTTGACAGAAGAGTGGTTTTAGATTCTAGAGTAAACGTATCCTAAGAACTTCAGGTAGTCTCTTGGACTTGAATTCTGTTGGACTTCGTCAAGGTAGACAAAGCACTAAACAGTGATGGAACTGAAAATTGGTTCAGGTACTTTTCTCTAAATGAGTAAATCTGTTGGTTTCATAATTATTCTAGTTACTTAAAAGAACTCTAATCATGAAGGAGGTAAAGCTAATATCTAGAACATTGTTCCCTTGTCAATGTAAATCTTCTACTTGACTGAAATGTTACTGAACAGAGTTATTTTGTAACTCTGGAACTAGTTATAAAAGGCTTTGTTGATCACAGAGTGCGTAACATAGTGTCATGTATGTAGCGTTAGTATTCTCAGGCAGCAAAGTTTGTTCCTTCCTCTGTTTGGTTTACTGTAGCCACAACCCAAAGTGGGCAAAAAAGGGCTAGCTGGCTAAGTATGTCACAGTATCTTTTCTTAATTCAGTGATGCTTTGGGCTTTTCTGTTACAGAGATTTCCCTTCCAGTAAAGGAGGAACCATCTCACATCTCCAAGATGATACCAGTAACAGCAAACATCACAACAATGCCAGTGAATACAGTGATATCCCGCCCACCACCACAGATCCAAATGGCCCCTCCTGCAGTGTCCCTAGAACCAACCACCAGCTTGTCTGTAAGTTTGGAAAACCAACTTGAAGCCCTCTTGGATAGAACTTTACCGACAGGTAATGAAATTTCTCAACTGACAAGCAGTAATGAGGATAGAGAGTCGTTTTCTTTAATTGAAGACCTCCAGAATGATCTGCTTAATCACTCCAGCATTTTAGATCACTCTCATTCACCCATGGAAACATCTGACCCACAGTTTACCACTAATAATTCTTGTCTATCTCTTGACCTTCCCGATACAAGCTTGGACAACATGGAATGGTTAGACATTACAATGCCCAGCTCCTCATCTGGACTCACTCCTCTCAGTTCTACTGCCCCCAGTGTGTTTTCCACCGACTTTCTAGATGCACAAGATCTACAGCTGCACTGGGATTAAGCTTCAGCCAGCAAGAACACAGCCTGCAAATGTCTTTACAGCAGAGGTCCGTTGTTACACCATTCTGGTTGCAGATAATAGAAATTAAGACAGCAACGCTCGAAGCTAATTCCTTATTGATTTTCAAGTTTACAGTGAATTACATGATTGCTTTATGCTCCTACCAGTAATGCAGATCGGGGCTCTCTGAAAGCTGTATTTCACAAGTCAAGAAAGGATGGTTGTACTTGCCGATTCGAAGTGCCCCAAGGGAAAGGCATTACGGATTTTTAAGAAAGAAGTTTTGTCTCTGACTTTGTAACGCTTAAAGCAGCAACACAACATGGCTGAACTTAGAGAGGAAAAAGTACAATTTCAACTGTCGGTGTAGACACAGTGAGCAAGGCGGGGGTTGGGGGGAGGGTGTCACTGCACTTCATCGTTCCTGTGGATAGCCTGAGCCAGGTTCAACATTAATTCTGAGGGCAAAGGCAAGTAGAAGCACTGGCTGGTTCAGTGAAATTTCATATCTCTGGTCTCTTAATTTGTTCAACTTGTTTCTGTATTTTGGTTTTGTGGATTGTAAAACTCTTCCCACATTCTTGAATCACGAGGGAAGAATTTAACTGCATCCAAAGGGATATTAAGAAGAAATCCACTGTAGCTACGCCAGGTAACATTGAGAACACTGAATTTTCTATAGCAATCCTCTGGATTTAATAGCTAGGTTTTAATGTGTATATCAGATGGTTATTTGTATACTCTTTTGACTTTGTATAGCTTATTTTTGTGAACAGAGGGGGAGAGAGGTCTTCAAAACAAGATTACTATAATGGAAATAATAAATGTCCTAACTTACCTGGTGTTTGAGGATATTTGTTACACCTTTGAAACTACTATTTCAGCATATTAGAACAAGTTTGAGCAAGTAGGACATTTTAATAAATGCTGTTGTGCACTACGATCCTGCAAGCGTCCGCGCGAGAATAGTCTCAGTGCTCTCAGTTCAGATGCTTAGAGGATCAGACCAAAATGCAGGGGGCAGTACTGACAGGACAACCCAACCACCATTTCTTACTTAATACTTGATCTGCTTAATGGTTTTGTCTGCCACTACCTAACATCAGGGAAGCTGCTCTGTGAGAATCCTACGTAGTACTATGGGATGTAATTTTTGCAGTAAGAAGGCACGCGTCATACCTGAAACAGTTAACAGCAGGCTCACAGCACATGAGATTTTATTTTTAGTTGTCAAGTTTTTTTTAGTCTGTGACAAAAGCACCTGGAAAAACAAAAGATGCAAATGGAAGCAAAATACTTCAAAATTCCATGGTTGTCTCTCAAGGAAGAGCTGGGAAGTGTTGCCACAGATGGCATGGGCTGGTAATCAAACATAACGTTAGAATTATTCCAGATAGGGAACTCTTGATGCAAGATCAAAGGGAACAGACTCCTATTTCCTGAACAGTGAAAATGTGATATGTTTTCTAGTCTGAAAACTGATCTTACCATAGGATTCCTGCCTCACCACCAACCTTTAAAAATAAGGTTTTGCAGGAACTGGTCAAAAATGCTGCTGAAGCTTTTGCTTATTTCCTAGACTAACGATACAGAACAGTGCTTCAAAGAAGTAATGAAAACAGAAAGTAGCTGTTACAACTACTCATCAACCTGTACCCCATTTTAAAAAGAGAAAACCACAACGTAATGTTAACAAACAAAATACTTTTTTCAGAATATGTTGTGACATTTATGTCTCCAGATACACAATGCAGGTTGGTTTACTAAGGTTACAGGATTCCGTTGGCTTCGCATCAATTAGAGGATCACATCTTTGATTCAGGACATCATTTGCATCATATCAGTTACCGGCACTTTAAATCATGGTATATCTTGGGTACCCAACTTTACAGGCCAAGATTCCATTTAAATCAGGAATGAAGTTTTTCAAACTAAGTCTAATCTATGGAGAGTTTCACAACAAACTATGAATTTGAAAGACTTATTTCCTTATTCCTTCTTTCTGTGCCTACCGTACTCGATTACAATCTTACCCGTGGACTGCCTGCCTTAAACGTTGATGGTATAGGACTCTTCAGTAACACAGAACACACACATTCAACTTTTTGCATTCCTTTTAACCATATTGTCTTGGGAGCTAACACTCTGAGATACCAAGTGCCCTCAGCTGTTATGAGAATAGGAAGGAACAACTTCTGGTCTGATAGGAACAACTTTGAACTGTAGTGTCCTGCCACACTGTCGATTTATTCTGCGTGACACCAGACCGTATATGTGTGGTCAGTCACCCCTTTTTGACCCTGCCTTCTGATGAAATAAGCAGCAAGTAAATTAACTTTTAGAGGACAAATGAATCTAGAGCAACTGTACTGTCAATTTTGATGTGTATGTAAATAGAGCTTAAAACTGGCAAAGTCACCTTGCTACAAAGCTATCCTTATTGGCAGTGTAGAATGTTGATCCATAGGAATCTGTGTGCAAAAACAAACCCAAACAGCTGAAATGTGTTGTTACCAGTACAGTGTAGCTTTCTACTCTAAAAGTCTATTGCAAAAAATAAGTAATATTATTTTAAAAATTAAGGGATCATTTTAGGTTTTTTTAAGTACAGATATTCTAGTGTAGGGAACGTGTGATTACTTTTTTGTACATTTCAGAATTGTGTATTAAAGCTTATATATAACGGTTTGCTTTAGACTTTGTTCTGAAATGTGATATATTTGCCATAGTCATATATGCCTGTTATGGCAGAAATAGGATTTGCTTAGAACTTTGTGTGTGCATGTTTTACATGACATTTTTTATGACACAGATACAGTACATCTTAGAAGTTTAATCATGACTGTGCAGTGTGACTGCACAGAGCTGAATATTTCTCATTAAGAGAACAGTTGCAAAGAAAAGCACTGGCACTAGGTTTGCCATTTAATGGCTGCAATATAATAAGAGAACACATTGAATGTGGTGGTAGTGATCCTTCAGAGTAATTAAGCACACCGATTTAGCAGTGTGAAAGTGGAAAGTTGGTATTCACATTACAGGCACACAGAGCGCTCAGACATGTTTTACAAGGCTAATGTTAATCAAGGGGAGTCACATCCCACATTTAATACAGAAATTTTCTTTCTAATGCACTTTTAGTGCCACTCAGCATTAGTTACAGCAAGTTTACAGGCAAAACTTTGTTTAACCTTATAGTTGAACAGTTACGAAATCACTGTAGTAAATTTAGCGATTCTCTTAGAGAATGAAATGCATTTATGTCATTTGTTCTCTACAGAAATTTAGAGTCGAGTCCAGCAACGTGAGCTCGCAGAATCAGACCTTTAAAAAGCTGCAGACACAGCTTTTAGAAAGCATCAGTTAATGCTGACCTTTCTTTCTAGGGTGTTTCTAAATTCACCAACAGGAGTTATGTTTAAGGAAGCAGGTGATCTAAGTATTCAACTTCTCTGTTACATCATCTCAAACATTCAGATGCCTGAAGAGCGTAGTAGGCACACAAGTTGGAAACCAAACACAAGATGCTGAATTGTTTTCAAGGCAAAGGAAACACAATCACAGAATACATTTAGCTGGAAGGGCATTATGTGATCAAAACACAACAAAGCTCACTGATGTAAACAATTATTATTTGGATGGCATCTTCAGTGTATTATAAACTTAAAGCAAATTCTAGTAAAACTGGAAAAAAAAAATCTGTCATTTGTCTCTAGCAAATGTTCTATTGAAACTCTTTATATTGTGGTCTATGAAATCACGTTTTGATGACTTCTAGACCACACTACAGACTTTTTGGTGAGGTACATGGAACAGAGTTGCATATACTATATACATGGCCAATAAACAGCATCCATTAAAACCAGAAGGAATGTCAAATATTCCTTTCATACCAGTTTTCTAGGAATAAAGTGCAAAAAAGAGATACCTACATCATTCTGTAGGGTCCAGTACTGAATATAAAGACTTCTAAAGTTAGAAGTGCGTAAATGTATTTGTAGAAATCTAGCCAAAAAAAGCCATTCTAGCGACGAGAGGAAATCTTCATTAAAAAGCAGGGAATGGTCAGTAACTATATATTTGCCCTATTTTTGTAAAACATTCAGCTCAGATACTCAAAAGACAGCCTAAAATAGATTATAATAACATGAAATGTAAACAGGAACCAAAGCATTGCCATTTATATTGCCAAAGGAGGCACTTTGTATTTTGGAAGAGAAGAAATTAAATCCCCGAAAGTATTATAGATACTTTTTTTTTTAAATTAAGGATGTAGATATTTTCAAAGCTGGTTTTGATGTTTAACAGTACAGATCTGTTTTTTGTTGTTTGATAAATTTGTATTCAGTAATAGCACAGGCTTTTTTCCAGATAGGATTCTTTTCCACAGTACTGCTTGCAGTAGAAAGAACGCTAACCCTAGTAGGTGTTTCTCTTCTTATTTTCATAGTCGTAACTATGTCTTAGCATCTCATTTTGTGAAAAGAAGAAGACAGACATCTGTCTCTAGGGCCCTCTTCATTTAAACACTACTTTATTAAATGCAAATTATGGCAATCAGGGCGTCAGTTAATGTATTGCCTTTCTATGAGAAACCATGATGCCTTTGTACTTGCTGTTTGCACCCCTAAAATCAATTCCATATGTTTGAATGCCATATGTTTTGCACATTGTATTGTATATATGTAATGCATACTGTATTTTTATATGTGTACTACATTTATCAAATATTTTGTACATAGTGGCAATATTGTAGCTACTGAGGAAATGTTTGATATTTCAGCATTTTTGCTAAGTGTCTCAAATAAAAAAGGAAAGCAGTAATCATCTGTCCATGCTTGTTACTGAAAAGTGAAAAACATCGTTCGTAGTGGTGACCAAAAGTGTTCACCCGTGCCAGAAACATGTGGCCTGTGTTCTAAGTGTCTTTCTCACAAAAGGGACTAAGAATGAAACTCCGAAGGAATGACTGTCTCAGGATGCATTTTTGTTAAGCACAGAGTCAAGTCGTTAGCAAAATTCTCCAAGGATAAATGGATTTTCTTGGATTAGTCCACAGCACTGCTGGAGAGGGGAGGAAGAGCAACACTGTCACATGTATAAAAGCAACAGCCAGAGAGACAGAGTGGGGGGAAATACTGTTCTGGCTCACAGTGCTGGGATGAACAAGGGAAAAAGCAGCAGTTTCTTCCTCACTCCAATTGATTTATTTGTTTTACAGAGAGGGGGGGAAAAGGCCAACTGAAAACAAAGAATAAATGACACATTCCAGCGATGTGCATGTTGCTGTTGTGACCCTCTCATGTCATAGCCCTGGAGCAGACTGGTGGGATGGGTGGAATGAGCCACACAAATACATCTCTTAGAAGGCTGTGCCTGTGCAGTCAGACAAGCTTCTCAACGTTCCCCTAATAGTTTAACCTCATTTGTGAGTCAAATGCAACATTTTGCTCACTTATGCAAATGAAACTGTAAGACCTCTCAGAGTACAATCAATACCATAATATCACTGCAGAGTACTGGGTGTATTTCACCTTGCAATACAAATGCTGCTCCTAACAGACTTACACTGTCACAGACATGCAGATAATCCCCCAGTAAATACACGTGATCAGCTACAACACACTGCGGTGCTTTTTTTATACTTTACACAACTAGCCTTGAATTTAACAATTCTGTATAAAGAATTTGTAAAAAGAACCAAAAGGAATGAGTCTTCCTGAACCACCATATGGCAAAGGAAAGAATCAGAAAAACCATTTTTCTAGGCTTGTAGCCGCTTTCACAACTTTCTCAAATTCTTTCAAGATTTTCAGTATGTGCTGGATTGTAGGAATTCATGTTCGTTCAGCTTGTATTCTAGAACACTTCTACATATTTCTTTACAAGAAGGGGCTATGAGCTGTTCAATATGCACAAGCTTCTTTCTTGATGAAGCTAGTTCATTTAAATATTTACTGTTATACTTCCTCTTTTGGAGGCTGTCCTCATACAAGATCACCCACCCTTCAGTCTGGTTTATGTTGTTGACATCAGAACTCAGCCAACTACGAAACTCATAAAGCAATAAGTACCCATAAAACTGAACAAATTAAAGTTACTAATATGCCAATGTGTCCTGTAAATGTCATAACATTTCTTTTCTTTATGAACCATTACAAATTTTGAAGGCTATATATGCCACACGCTTACCTTCAGATACCACAAATCCTCCCAAATGAGCAGCGCTTTCTGACTGTTTCTGAGCATTACGAGTCGACAGTCAGCGTGTATCAGAGATAAGGTACTTAGTCTGATGCTACCTGACAAACTGAGGTTTGAATTGTTTTACAAAGACCAAGAAATACAAATGCATAGCCATCTTTGCATTACAAAGTCTGTTCAGATGAGGATGATAACTTTAACACGGTAGAGGCCTGATGAAGCTAAAGATGAACTTGTTTCACAAGCTAAACACTCACTTTGTGATAAAGCCTGAGTAGATTAAACCACATTCTACAAATGGCCATCACACTGATCTCTACTCTGTACAATATTAAATGCTACAGACTCCTGCTCACTGGCTTGTGTATTATACAAATGTTGGTAAAGAGTGACCTTTCTTAGAGTACCTGTACTGTCTCAAGTCAGAGAGGGTTCTTTGATAGCAAAGAAGTCACACACATTTTCCACATGCCATACTGCAGTCTACAACCCCACCAAGACCTTCCTAGGAAAGGATCAGAAGCATCCGAGACACAACAGCTAGGGTTTTGGGTTTTTTTTCCTGTAAGTGTTCATACGCTTATAAAGTAGCTCTAAGAAGTATTTCCCTTCACATAACAAATTACCTGAAAACGAGTCTCCAGTGTTCTGGGCGTGGCCACTCTAGTGTAACGCAGCGCTCCCGAATCCCTCCAAGACAACTGCTGTTGGTTAAAAGTTAAAATAGTGTGAAATGTTCGTTCATAGTTAGGACAAAGTTTAAGAGAAGGCAATAGATAACTGAGACACATTCAAGCTACATTACAGCCAGTCTTCATAAATTCAGTTACATGGTTGTGCATATTCTGCATAAACATGGCTGTTCCCCTTTCATAAGTGGGGGAGACTGCTCTCTCCTCAAAAGAACCAGATCAAGTATTTCCTGTTGATCTACCCTAAAGATTTACATTTTGAAACTGAACTGCTACTTATGATACCAACCAAATATATTTATTAAAAATTTAGGTATAAGTCAAAGAGATATATGAATTCCAAGTATAACCCAGATGCTCCCCTCTACTCACACAGAAGGGTTTCTCAGCTCACAAAGAATCAAAAACATTAATAAACACGGACATAAGCTGCTCAGGTAACTTGTGCTGCAAATTACAACTGGCCAGTCTGGCACCAACAAAAATCAAATCCTATAATAAGCTAGTAGGCCAGAAATGGAAGAACATCAGTCAAACATGTTTTATTAAAAGTCCTTCCTGCTGCCAGCTTGATAGTACTAACTCTTCTTCAGTCAGATACAATTACTGGAGATCACTCCTTATCAGAAAAGCTACAGGTGTGAGACTCAGGTGAAGCAGTTTCCACTTCCACACATGATTACACTATTCAAGTGCTGATCAGAACGACCAAGAATAAAGCTGAATACAACAGGATTATCCTGAATTCCCAGCTTTCCACAGTCCATCCCATGCCCTTTGAATCTTGCGATGAGCAAGGGTAGCAAGTGAACTCAAGCAAGTGTTTAAGTCAGCCAGCCAACATTTATGCCCATAAAGACTGGAAAAACAGAAAGACTCACCCTTGGGAGAGCAGGGTGGCAGCCCGCACAGTTAATGTGGGGTGACCGCCCAGGAAGGTAATTTAAATTAGACACCTTCCACTGCAGGTGAAGCTGGTTCAAATTACTTTGCTGAAACACAGCAAAGGGCTGTCAAATGCCAGCTTTAAAAGAACTGTTTGTACAGTCACCAGGCAGGAATTCTCCTGATGAGTGGTCAAAGCACATTCCAAAGGGACAGAGCTATATTAATCCTTGAACACACCTACGTTACATCTCCACAAAACCAGTAACTTCCCTCAGCCTTCACAAAGGACCTCTATTGGCTTCTCTACCCACAAAAACCACCAACCACGGCTGGAATCAGGGCTCCCTCTGGTCAACACATAGAATTCCTTCCATCCAGGAGGATGGAACATAACTTGGGTGGCTGACAGAAGTTTCCTAGTAAAGTTAAAGGGCTCTCTACAGCGATCAGAGCATCCAGCCGAAGGCTCTGCCCTCGAGTTCACCTGTGAGGGCCCCGGAGACCTGATCTGGCCAAAGAGGTACTTCAGCGCCTGTTCCGCGTTTCACAGCGGCACGTTTTAGCGAGGAACAAGAACCACGCACTTAGTAAGTGTAATATTTACCATGGCATTGTCAGCACGCTTTGCAATTCCGCTGCTTTAGTCGGATAAGCGAAGCTCCACTCCCGCCTCTCTCCCCTCCCCTCCCCTCTCCTCTCTCGGCGGCTCTTCCCGCTCCCTGGAGGGCCGCCCGGCGCGAGCTCTCCCACAGACCCCAGTGCACGAGCGCCCTCTGCTGGGGACGGAGCGCGCGCCGCAGCACCGCCAGCCGCGGGCCCACAGCCCCGCGCCCCCGGCACCGCCCCGAGGCGGGAAGCGGGCGCAGCTCCCGCCGGGCGTCCGCAAGCGGGCGGCCCTGCTCGGGGCTCCTCACACGGGCAGAAAGTCGGGCGGAGGCCGCGGGCGAGCGGGAGTGGCGCCAGCGCTACAAGACTGTTGGGAGGGCGGGTTAACGCAGGCGCGGTGGCCAAGTGGTAAGGCGTCGGTCTCGTAAACCGAAGATCACGGGTTCGAACCCCGTCCGTGCCTTCGTGGGTCTGCGCGATAGCGTCCCCGGTATTTTTTAGGGGAAGGCGTTGAGAGCCTCGCAGCAGCGGGCACGGCGACGGCTGAGGCGAGTCGGAGAGCCCGGGACCCGGAGAGCTCCGGCGAGGCCCTGCAAAGCCCGGGGCTGGGCTGAGCCCTGTCCACCCGCAGCGCCGGCCACAGCGGCCCGACAGCGCCCTCGACGCCCCTGCCTACCCCAGGCCCTCCACGTCCGCAACGACGGCAACGTTCCTCTTCCGAGCTGCGTCCCTGGGGTCAAAGCCTGTACACGGGAGACCCGCGAGCTCAGCCTCAAGCAAAAGCACACAATGGTAACCCAGCACGGCAGGTACACGCAGAGCCTCCGCAAACGCCTGTCTGAGGCTCCACAGACTGCCGCTACCGCAGATCACCCTCTCATTACTGGTTCTTTTCACCGGTTCCTCCCGCTCCCTAATTTAGTTCTGACCTCTGGTTAGCGTAACGTGAGGTTTCTTCAACCGCATGAGTAACCACTTTGTCAGACTTTCAGTCTGGTTAGTAGTCAGTTGACATTTTCTGTTTTAAAATAGAGAAACTCCGCTGAAAGCAGGTGAGGGCAGGCGGGGCCGGCTGCAGTGCAGCAGATGTGCAGCACTCGCCCATTACCAGCACAAGATGACTGCAGACGCAGCCAGCCCAGCAGAATCATGAGCAGATGGCAGGTCCTTGAAGATGCTGACAGAACCAGGCACCAAACCCGCCGCACAGTTAATGGCTGAGAGCACTGAAACCATCCTAACAATGCAAATAGTAATAGCACTATGATTTGATCGAAGTATTTATTGATTCGCGCTTGCCATGTGCTTGCCATTTACATTTCACTGACCTTTGGTGAGTCCGCACCACCAGTTTTGTTTTCTTCCTGGCAAAGCTTCCTCTCCTGTTCTGCACCACTGCTGCCTAGAATCAAGGTTGTACAACTGAATGAGCACAAATAACTGTCATTAACTGTTTATACCACATCTCGTAGAACCTTTTAAAAATAAATGTATCAACAGCCGACTGAACGTGAGCCGGCAGCGTGCCCAGGTGGCCAGTAAGGCAAATGGCAACCTGGCTAGTATAAGCAATGGAATGGTCAGCAGGAGCAGGGAAGTTGGCCTGTTCTCCCAAATAACTGCTGGCAGAACCAGAGGAAATGGCCACAGGCTGCACCAGGGGAAGTTCAGATTGGAAATTAGGAAAGATTTCTTAAGTGAAAGAGCAGTTAAACATTGGGACAGGCTGGAGGTGTTCAAAAGATGAGTAGATGTGGCACTTTGGGACATGTTCTGGTGCTCACGGACGTGTTGGGCTGAAGGTCTCGGAGGTCCTTTACAACTGTGATGATTCTGTGAATTCCCTTGGTAAGTGAAAATAATCATATAAGGTGTGGGGAGGGGGGTTGCACAGATTTAGCATTATGAAGATTATCTGACTTCATTTATTACATGTAATTAAATCTTCTAATTTTTGCACGTAGTTTACTGTCAATATTCACAAGTCTCACAGACTGCTTTTTAGCACACTGGACATAACTTGGATGCAGCATCAACAGAGAGGAAACCACAGGGCTTACCTTGCAGCTCCTTCTTGGACTTGCAACTTGAGCTTTCTCTGCTGTGTTCACTGGCCAATCTCCCTAGAGAGCAACGTAAAAAATGTGTATTATTGATTCTGAGCAGTGCTGGTTTCAGCACAGAGCACATGTGAAAACTACAACCCCAAATGTTCCACACTGGCTTCTGTTTTCTTAGATGTTTTCACTCGTGGATATGAAGGATGGTGAGGAACAGCTACACCAGTGAAGCTCCTTTTGTAAGAGGGTTTTCAAAACTAAACGCGCATGTGAATGAAATTCAAGGAGAAAACACATATCTGACACATTCTGCTTCCAGTCACCACAACCTCAGGGATAAATCTGGAGAGAAGCCACCCTGTCTGTGATGAGTAATCCTTTCTTAAGCTCTTCCTTGGTTTTTTTAGAAGCACAGGACTAAGGCAGGTACGCACAAGAACTACGGCTGAGTCTCACCCACGTTACCACGGCCTGCAGCCCGAGTCTGGTACGTGACGCACGGACACTGGATAGCACAGAGCCTGCTTTTCCATAGTTTGCAGTCAGAACTTGCATTCTGCCAAATACCATTGCAATAAATTCTTAGCATGATCACAATTTTGCTAAGTAACATTTTTATGCTACTTATTTGAAATTAATTTTGGAATCAGAAAACCATCTGTGGAATCTCAGAGTAAGACAAACTTGTGCAAACCAGAAATTGGGAACACCAGCAGCGGTTACGAGGCAGAAATAATTAACAGATTGCGCAGGTTTCCTGCAATGACACTGGTTTCATTTCCATACCATTACACATTTTTGAAAGAGTTAGCTGCATGTGCTTGCAGCTTTTTCCTTGCTAGACAATACAATCCTCAAATCTTAAAGTCTCTTCTTTTAGGTCCTGTTCACAAGGAAGCTGCATCTACCAGCATCACCCAGCATACTGGGCACAGCAAGTGGTTAAACAGCAGCTGGAGTCCAATGGGGCTGAATCCCAGGGCACAATCATGTGAATATGGAGTCAATGTGAAGTGAGTCCTCTCTCTGATCCAGCTTCTACTATCCACCGTTGGCATATTTTTTAGGAAATCATTTAGAAATCCCTCACCCTGCACTTACTGGTGAAAGCAGAAAATGGAGCGAAATTAACAGCTCCAGCATCTTTGTTGTTTTCACAGAACCTCTTGCTGCTTTTTTGAGTTAATTGAATGTTACATGTGACAACCAGTATGACCAACAGAGGACAGCACATCCATTTCTTTTCATGATCAAAAGACTCTGAACTCGAGGCTGCCATTCACTTTTTCACTCAGGAAATGCAAGTGACTGGCAGAGTAGAGCAGCGTGTCATAAATAAATCAGCTGGCTTTAAAAGGCGTTTTTGCAATTAACTGGAGCTGGTTTGAATTCCAAGAAACCACTTAAACCTCCTCTAACCAGGCATTGTTGCTAACAAGACACTGATGCACCTCTCAGAAGGCTGAAGCATGAAGCAATTTTTCAGGGAGCAGAGCGATAACACTTAAACCACACTTGGGAGTCCAAGCACACTGAGGATTGTCAAGCGAGCTCTGCTCATTCCCCTTCAAAACTGCCAACAGACAAGGTGTCTGATGAAATGTGAGTGTTTATTAGACACTGAAGGGAAGCCAGACTACAGTGCTTTTACTGCATTTGATTTGGGGACAGAGAAGACTCCGCAAGTCATAATTACATTCAAAGAACAAATCGAAGGATGTCATGTGGCTGAGGGGAATTTCAGTGCAGAAATTCAATTAACCTGCGAGAGTGCCACACATTTAGATCTTTTCATCTTTCCCCCGAACGCTGGCTGCTGCGTTTTTTACAGCAACCTTGCTGTTCCTGGATAAATACTGCTTTATTACAGATGCTTTGACATCTTTATATAACTGATAGCACATAAAAACACCTTCGTGTGTTCCTGCCTTGCAAACACTCATTCCTCTTTCCTTTGAGATGTATCAAACAGAGGTGTTTTAATAACAGATGTTATTAAACATCTGTTTATAGGATGGATCCTTAAAGAAGGATCAGCCGTTAGACAACAGGCACAAAGCAAATATACAGGTTAGGAGACACATGAGGAATAACAGCAGCTTGTGACAGCGTGTGAGTCTGCTGCAAAACTCGATTTACATTTTTCAGCGGGGGCCTGATCCTGGGAAGTGTGGAGCAGAATTAATTAACAGCCTAAGACACCATTACGTCAATGGGGACTGGCAGCGCTCAGCAGTGCTCAGTGTTTGGGCCCTTAAATACCAGCCTAGGAATTCCCATCCATGCAAGTAATGATACTGCACACAGCTCCAGTACTAACATGAATTATTCACAGTAGTGCAGCACGGAAGATGCAACCCACAGAGCCTTTTTTAAAATAACACGAGCTTTACCCTGTTTCCGTGCTACAAGGGGGATGGATGTATTGTCTGGCCCGGTTTTCACTCACGTGTGTATTCCTTTTATTTGCTGTGCACATAGGTTGGATGGGAGGCCACGGGGGAGAGTAAACAGAGGAGATAAACATCTACAAACATTAGCAGAAAATGGGGGAAGGGGGTTACCGATTAGCTGTCTTCCCGTATGAAACCCACATCGGAGAAAGGCGAGTTAAGTGTTTTACCAGTCTCCTTTCTTTAACCATTATCTGGTCAGAGAAGCATGAAAAGCACTTTATTGCTCACTTGGTTTTTTCTCCCCTGCGCCAGGAGCCCTCTGCAGGAAGCGAAGCTGAATTTCACAAATCTTTCCTTTCTGACGTCTCCCGAATTTCTAGGAATGCCCCTTCCCCGTTACTATATTTGGAGGTAGTTTCTAGGAAAAAAAAGCAAAATATTTTGGGACGGCGAGTGCCTGCCCAGGCCGGCTCTGGCGGGCCCCGGGCCCCGCACGGCCCCGCAGCGTGAGGAGCCGCCGCTCGGGCTCAGGCAGAGGAAGGAGCGCGGAAGGGGAGCGGTGCTTTGTGGAACAATGCGTGAATCTTCTCTAGTTCTTTGCCGACGGATGCTTTGCTTCGCTTCGCTTTTTCCCGCCGGCACTTTCTCTCCTTCTTAAAAGAAGAGGATCTCAATAAGCAAAGGCGCGCCAGCCCCTCTGGCTTTCTTTTCATTGCCCTCCGCTTGCCGCGGCCCCCTCCCCCTTGCTGTGGCCCCTTGTTCAGCCTGTGGCGTGACCGCGATGAAGAAATGTTCCTGGGCGCCTGGCAGGGAAATCTTTTTATGTAATGAGTCAGGATTTTGCCAGCGGAAGGCGCCGGCCGGGAGCGAGCACCGCGGGNGAGACAGCGCGGCCGCGGCGAACGCGCCGCCGATGGGGGAGCGGGGTGGGCGCGGCGCGGGGCCGCGCATCCCTTGGCCGCTCCCGGAGCAGCGGCACGTGCCGCCTGTTTCGCGCGCACCCGCCGCACCCGCAGGGGGGGTACCGGGCCCCCTCGGCAGCTACAGGTGCCTCTGTCCCGTCCCCGAGGGGCGCCGGGGCCGGCAGCGGCTCGGAGTAAAAAAACGCGCGTGAAGCACCGCGGCCGCGTGTCGGCGCGGTGACTGCCCGTCCCGCGGTGCGGTGCGGTGCGACCCTGCTGCTGGCGGGATCCCCAGCCCCTCCGCACTCTCCCTGGGCAGCGGCGGTCGCGGGCGCTCCGGCTGTCAAACGCGAGTGGCCGTGGCGGCGCCTTTCCAAGCGCAGTCCGTTCCTCGGGAAGTAGCTAGCTGGAGCGTTTGCCTGCTCCAGCCGTCCAAGCGTGAACTAGGGCGCTTTTGAACTCGGACTTGGTTTGCAAGTTCGGTTGGAATGGCAAACGGAGGAGTTAGAAAACACGGTCCTTTTGTCTGCTCTCCTCCTCCCCTGCAAGAAGTTCTAGGAAACATAAATGCTGAGGGAAGCGAGATCAAGACAACAGCTCAGTACTTGAAACTAGCCCTGTTTGTGGGAGAGACCTAACTGGCCAGTGAAGTGAAAACACTTTCTGGTGCGTTGGACAAGTAACAAACTTAGAATCAAGACAAGCATTCCTCAGCACTGTCTCAATAACATCAGACTTTACCCTAAAATTTAGTGGAGCCGGTAAGGTGTTGATACTGGCTGTGAAAAGAAGTATTAATAGATTGAGTACTGGATCTGATAAGTAACTGTTATTGTAGGGGGGTTCTGTGTTATTTTATTGACACTTACGTACCGCTTACGTACTTAATAAATAAATCATAAAATGTGAATTAAAACAAACTATGTGTTTGCAATCCCCACTGTCTAGTGAAGGCGTGTGTACTGCGCCTTGGCTACAACATTCTCCTCTCTTAGTGTGAAAACTACTCCACTTTAGAAGCAACTATTCTCCCAGATGATTTGGGGTATCTTACAAAGACAGTTTACTTACAAATTGAATCTCAGAAGGTTGTGGTTCCAGAGCCGGGGTTTTGGGGGCAAGATGAGCTTATCTTTTATCCAACTGGCCCACAAAGTCCCGCTTTTGGTGGTCACTTTGTTCTGCAAAAGAAACCAGTACATTGTGGATCTTATAGAGGACATTAAACTTAATAGTAAATGACTGCTGCTCTTAGTAAAAGTCTACTATACACTTTAAATATGTAATAATAACTTTCATGTTGTCTTCAGCAATAAAAAGTGGATAGAAAATAATATTGCTCTGAAAGTTGAAGAGTTTTCTAACTGTTGATGGTGTTTAATAGAGGTCATTGAATAGAGGCGAATCTGGAGAAAAGGAAGGAAGGGCCTAGAAAAGACAGGGAGCTTAAACCTTGAAACACCATCCAAACACCAGTAACATTTGCATCATCAATCCCTTCCTCTGTTTTTGTGCTCACAGAGTCTTTGGTTTAATACATGTCTTCAGCTAGCTGTGGTTGTTTTCTGTGTGTGTGCGTCTAGGTGAGCGCAGTCCGTCTTTGTGAGGCCGTTTGAAGCTGACTAATATTTATACTGATAACACTTGTCGTGTATGTTTTCCTGAGTAAGGCACTGTGAGCCTGAGCTTGGTAGAGGTGTTTAAGTTCACACTGCTGTTGACGTTTTAGTGTCAATATCCTAAAGAACCCAAGCACAGCGTTTACGTTAAAATTACCTAGTTGTACTTTCCTCATGGAACTGTAGTAAGTGTTGAAAATTTGTTAGCAGATAAACGGAACTTTCCTGTGGTTCTGGATAAAGGGTAGAAATAGATATTTCAGACTGACTGAGACAGCACGTTCACGCCGTGCAGCTTGTACAGTGTCTCACGTAAGCAGCACGTGCACACAAAATACGTACGGGAGCATCCTCTCAGCTGCTGTACGTGTGGCTGCTCGTAGTTTTGACCTTTCATGGCAGCTGACCACCTCTTAAGTTATGCAGCAACGTCCAGGCATTTGCACAGTGGTCACATTATCATTGCAGTCAGATCAGATTAATTTAAAGCGCTGACCTGCTCAGTCTGGATAAACTCGAGTATTTTAAAAAGGTCCTTTAAAAAGGAAATGACGCGCAAGTTACACAGGGGTACTCTGTTGAAGTGAAGTTGTTGACAAGTGATATAGTGCATTATCAAATGACTTTCTATGGAATGCTGCTGGTTTACAGTTTATAATGTAGTCACTGAAATGGGACATGTCCAAACCTCAGTGTCGCGATTCCTCACTTGTTCAACATCGACATCTGATGCCGAAGAGCTTAAGTCCGAATGATGCTGCCAATATGATGTTTAAGTGCCACTTTGCAAGAAGTAATGCTGTTCAAAAGCAGCATTCATGAGGTGGTTAAATGCGTCATTAATCAATTAAGCTACCAATTTAACTGCAGGATTTTTTTAAATTACAATATTTGGGTTGTGGATACTTTCTAGACCTGCCCAATATCATGAGCTGTCACATTTGCATTGCTTTAACTCCTGTGTAGCTCTACCCTAGTACTCAGAGAGCGTAAAGGTAGAGAATTAGAGATGAGAAAGTGGATCAGTGTGAGCTTCTTGCTTTAAGGGATAAGAGAAACCTACTTAACATGCCTAAACAGCACCAAAGATCAGCTTTGCTCTGCTCAAATACAGCAGTTGTCTCTCAAAGCTCTTGAGTCCAAGCACGTCGTTTTGGAGCTACTCTCAGTAAGACGTGCTGCACACAGTGGACTTCAGCTGGTTTTACTTGTTTTCCAAATGGGTTGTATTGGATTTTCTGTTAAGACACACAGAATCTACAGGCATTTGTTCTAGTGCTGATAACCCAGCTACATGTTAGAAAGCCACGTTTATAACATAGAAAATTAGTCAACAATGTCAATGATCGGAGAGCGGTGTAAAAGAACAGTTACCCTTCAGTAGGCCTGCCTCACACCAAGTTTTTAGTCACATTTTTTCCCTTTAAGAAGCTTGTGAACTTACTAAGAGCTCCTGTTTGTTTCCAGTACAACAGCCCATTTTCTGCTACTACAGATACCATGCATTTATAGTAAACTTTCAGTGTATGTTCATTTTATATGTTATGCAAATGAGTGGTGATTAGACAAAACAGCGATAGATTGCTTAACACCTATGCTCTAAACACGGGATGTCTTTTCCTCACCCTGGCTTTCCCAGAGGGCGTGCGTGCTGCGTGGGGTGGTGGCATCAGACTGGAGAATCGTGAAGCGCGTTGCATATCCAGAGCATTAGTAATTAAATACCTGGGAGGAAACAAGACATTTACAGAGAGAGAAAGTAGCTGGTACGTTTGGAGTTAAAATTAATGTTCCTTGAGCTAATACTGTCATGAATTATTGAAAAAATCATCTTTAGGAATATCAACTCCATTTATGTGTTGCATTTATAATTTCTGCGACTGAAAGCCCTACTAGCTATGATTCCATTTTCGATTGTTTCGAAACTACATTTTGAGAATGACTGCTCTGCAGTTTTTAGACAAACCTTTAAAAAAACAAGCTCACAAGCAGTGAATGGGCAGAGGATTATCAAATGGCCTGAGCCGTTTACTTTCGAAATGTTACTGAAAGCAGATAAAGATCAGGATCTCCCCCGGCCTCCAGTGGCATGGTCTGGGGATTGGTCTGTGGCCGCGTTTTCTGAACCAGGGCCTCAACCTTTGACATCTCCTGACCTCGTGTTGCAAAAGAAGTTTTGTGACTCCCCTCTGATCTAGCCACAGAAAACAAAGAAAAGAAGGTAATGACCCCATGTTTGGAAACTCATGACCTGGAACATCTAAAAATCTTGCCTTAGTAAAGGCTACAGAATCACTTGTCCTCTCCTGTGAAGCTGCCCAGAGATTTTGCAGGGCAAGAGCACAGCCCTACACGGTATGATTTTAAATCGCGTCCCGGTCTTCACTCTCTGTTCTAACGTTACACACGGGCTGGCCTTGCCCACATGAAACCCGGACCTTATGTCACGAAGAAAACCTATGTGAAGATGCACCAGTGTGTTCTGAACATATTTTCCACAGGAATCACCAAAAAATCCTTTTACATTTCCCTTAAATTAGCATTTAGCTGTTTCTAAAGAAAAAAAGGAGTAAGATTTTGCGATGGGCTTAAAGGACTGGGGAGAAAGGATAGCTGTTCACCTGGAAGCTGCTCCTGCAGTGGAAGAAGGACAGGGAATTGGTGTGACCTGCCAATTCCACTTCAGACCATGCGCCTTGAGGCTGCAAAGCTTCTGCTGAAATGAATGAATTTAAGGCATCATCACGGTGCACATCAGCTAGCAACTACACAAACCTAGAGGTGCCAGGTACCCTGCTTTTCTCTGTCAAACGATGCAGGTGTGTGAGGAACTTGCTCAAGGTACAATCTTGGGAAAAAATAAATTAAAAAAAGAAATCGTCTTTCTTGCCTGTTGCCAAGGTGCCCAAAGAGCTTCTGTTTACAAGGTGCAAGGGCCATGTTTATGTAGATCACGTGTGAGCGGGCTGGCATTGTTCGACATGAAGTGGCACAAAGCGATACCAAAGAAGTTTTTTATGTAATAGCTCCTGTTTTGTAGGTCAGGGCAGAAATTAAAATATAACCAAAAAGAGCAAATGCCCTCTGCCACCTGTCGCAGGCCTCTGGAAGGCTTTAGGGAAGGGTGCCAAAAACAGTTCCAGGGTGTTTCAGACTTGTCCCACACGGGTCAGCACAATGCCAAATGCAGCGGTCACACAAACGCAGGGTGCTGCTGTTTGCTCTGTGCTGCTGCTGTTGCAAGTGCCCATCCAAGCCAGCACCGTCCCGAGCTCTGCTTTGAAGCCGCTGCTGTTCGGATAGAGGGGCCCGTTTAAAATCATTCGACCCGCACACCCCTCTGTCGGCAGGTGCTTGGTGTAAGGCAGCAGTCACTCCTTGCACCGCAATTACGGGACCCGCATCAACACGAACTGCAGGTGGGGTCACAACCGGAGGAAGTTGCTGTGTTCACAGTTTATGCGATAGCATGAACAAACAGAGCGAACTGTAACACAGAGGACACCCTGCTAAATAATGTATTGGGAGCCCAGGATTTCTGTTTTCAGCAACTGCACTTGATATGCCATGGGCAAGAATCCCCTGAATAACACGCCTGCTAGGCACTCTTCGGGGGAATTATTTCAGGAGACTTTTCCATTAGGCACGTCAGTGCAACAGGCGTAACTAGAAGTTCAAATGCGCTACCCTGGTTTACTAGGGAGATTTACAACTACGGAGTATTCAGTCTTCACCAAATTGTGATTCCTCTTTGCATTTTTCCTCTGAGTGGTCTTTTTGTATGTATAGAAAACTGCCCACACAGCTGCTTGGAAAGTATTTTGAAATTCTTTAAAATGAAAGATGTTGTTTGACTTATTATGTACAGTTTGCTTTCATAAACAACTGTTTGCACTGTCGCTGAAGAAAATCCTTCAAAGTGAGAGATGCAGGTCAGCTGTTGATGATTATTGTTCTATTTCTTGCTTTTTTGGGGGCTGAAAGAGCAAACAAATGTCCTGGACTGCCTGTGTTTTATGCATAATGTTTTTAGCTTCCCGATACCAAATAGGATGTAGAAGCTGTTTCAGAACCGTGGTGATGGGACAGAACTGTTTTACTCATGCGGAGTAAGTCAGTCAGAGACGATCTGAAAAGCTGCCATTTCACTAGGCAGTGGACTCACAGGACATTCTGATACCCCGGAGAATTGCTGGACAATTATTCTCATTTAAAAACAGGTTCTGTGTAGTTTCTTTCTCGATGTTCCACAGCATTCAGCCCTTGTTGCATGGCTCTTTACCGCAGGGAAAATGAGGGACTTTTGGGGGCAGATGTGTTTCCATTACACTATCATAATGCCCCTAAAAATCCTTATTGCTCTTGCAGTATTCTTCTGTGTTGCTGGGCCTGGTGTGAACTACTTCAAGGTGTAGCTTATTAAATACTGCTTTTCTCTCAAAACACTCTGATTTTGTTTCTCTTACATTATTTTTAGTCGTGTTGACTGTTGCTTAAAATACAAATGGCAAGATACGCAAGCACCTGTTGGTAAACAAATGTCATAAGTCATAAACCCAGGGGACGTGCCAACAAATGCATGGTAGGATGTTTTTGCTGAGGAGTCAGAGCTTTACTCTTTTGGTAGGGTGTTTGCTGAATGCAGAGATCTGCTCAGTACTTCTAAGTTAAACGCAGAGAAATGCTAAAAACACATTTTCATACAGTCTCACGATTAAGCCTAGAAAAGGCACTGTGGGTTATCAGCCATTCTGTGCTTACTCAGCCCAGAAGATCTTTGTGTGAGCATACCTCTTGCTGCTGTTTTTCCACAAGGGGGGATGGCACAGTCCATTGGGAACGCAGCTGTGCTCTGTGGCTCCTTTCTCTACTCCTCGGGGTTAGCATGATCGATATCCGGGATGGGAGCACTCACTCTTGGTCTCTCAGGCACAGTTTATTCCTGCTAGGTGGACGTTTCCCTGAGATCTGTAGAATCCCATAATTTTTGAAGGAAAAGGCAGAACATGCCAACGTTTTCATGGTCTGGTCAGGGTACTGCAGCACAATACATCATCAGTTTGACACGTGCAGTGCTAGTAACATTCGTTCCAGTAGCTGTGTGTAGGACACTGCTGTCAGCATCACATCAGCCCTCTCAGAGTGTCCAGTAGCTTAAACGGCCTTCAAAATACTTAGCTACATGGGAAAGGAACTAGCTGGGTAGATTCTTCGCACCCCTTTGTATTAGAGTTTCATCCCCAAGGAAATGCTCTGCTTTATCCAGCTAAAGGGGTGTTTCCCATTTCTGGTTAAGTCATGCCTTACGGGTGAGGAAGACATGCTGTGACTCCTGGAATCCAGACCTGCTGACGCCCAGATACATGCCATAACAACAGGGAAATGACTCTCTGGAAGTGCAGAACACCACGCGTTGCATACTATTATATGCAGAGGTCCAAAGATGCTGGCACACGCCGTGCAGCGCCGGCAGTGCAGCACACAAAAGCATGCCACACGTATGTAAAGGCAGAGAGCAGCGAGCGGACTAGTCACTGCAATTCCAAGCGATCCTATCCATGGCAAAGTGTTTCTACTTGGACTAGTGATTGCAGGATGATTCCGAGCACCTTCTGATGTAAATGCAAGGTGTTGCAACACAGACTGGCTTGAGCCTTATGCAGCCTTTAAAATGCTAACACTCACTTACAAAGCATTAATATTCTTAGCCAAGTTTTTGTCATCTGTGTGCGTGCCTAGCAAACCTTTTAGTTCCAAGTCACACTCCTAGCTAACAACTAACTGAAATGTCATTAAAAAAGAAAGGTGTGAGACCACACGTCTTTTGTGGAGTGTAAAGGATCCACCAAGGGAGGGTTCTGAGAGCCACAGACTGTATCACCCTTATATAGCATACTCTGTCTGTATGATCGGACAAGAACTTTAATGACATTAAAACACTCTTTTGGGAGCTATGTCAGTCGCATTATCAGGTCAAGAGTCATAGGGTCATGGAATCATTCAGGTTGGAAAAGACCTGTGGGGTCATCAAGTCCAACCATCAACTCTACTCCACAAGGTCACCCCTAAACCAGATCCTCCAACACTACATCTAAGTGACTTTCAAACACATCCAGGGATGGGGACTCAACCACCACCCTGGGCCCCCATTCCAGTGCCTGACCACTCTGTCTGTGAAGAATTCTTCCTGTTGTCTAGTCTAAACCTGCCCTGTTGAAGCTTGAAGCCCTCCGCTCTGGTTCTGTCACTATGTCAATGTGAACTGTAAAACGTGGCTTTTATGGCTGCCTCTTCCAGAAGCACTTGATGAAGGCAACCCAAATTTTTCAAAAGGAAAAAAGCAACAATATGATCTCTGATAGACTGGAGCGCTAGAAGAGGTCAGTGCTCACAGGACTGCTTTTTCCTCCTCACACAAGCAGTCTGATAGAAAGTTTCTTGCATGTCTAACTTGCAGATCTCAGGAGCTGATTCTTACATGCAGACACATTTATACACGTATAGGCTGGATCAAAAGTCAGATTTCTTCAGAACATTTGCATGTTCTAAAAATATATGCTACTCAGAAAAATATTTGCTCAGGCCTAGCAATCCTGAGATTAAATTCAAGAGAGAAAAGAATTTTGCTTTCTGTTTTTATAGATGAGCAAAGCAAAGACTTCTAATAGTCTCTTTGTAGAGATTTTGATTATAGGACCACGAGTCGTTAGCACAAACCAAGAACATTAGTGGTGCTGTTCTGAAACTTAGAACAGTAGCAACTGGGAAATATTTTTCAAATGGAATTTCCACTGTGAAAAGGTTATTAAGTGCTTATAATAGACCAAGAAATGAGTAATATGAGAAGACTTTCATTCTTTCACAAAATCAAAGAGCATTAACAGCATTTTAAGTGTTTTTGTAAGTTTTTGTGAGTCCCAGCAGTCTCAAATAAAAATAGTAGAAGAGATCTACAGTTATTAAATAGGCTAAGGTAAACCAGTCACACAATCACAGAACAACGGGGATTGGAAGGGAGCTCCAAAGATCATCCAGTCCAATCCCCCTGCCACAGCAGCATCACCTAGACCACATCACACAGGAACACATCCAGGTGGGTTTTAAACATCTCCAGTGAAGTGGACTCCACAACCCCCCTGGGCAGCCCCTTCCAGGGCTCCATCACCCTCACTGGGAAGATGTTCCTTCTCATATTGATGTGGAACCTCCTATGTTCCAGCCGACACCTATTGCCACTTGTCCTACCACTAGATGACACTGAGCAGAGCCTGGCTCCATCCTCCTGACACCCACCCCTCACATATTTATCTACATCAATGAGGTCACCCCTCAGTCTCCTCTTCTCTAGTCTCCTTTATGCATTAAATAAGCCCATTACTATCTCAGGTTTAGAACACTTCTACAACTGTATAGACATCATTTTAAATGTTGTTCGGAGTAGAGAACTTGGCTCCTCCATTTTAATAATTTATTTACTCTGCATTTGACGTTCAATAGGTTAGATCCAGTCGGACTGAATTAAGACAGTATCAATTGTGCTTCAGTCAGGATTGAGGGATACCAGTGCAGCAGCCCGTACCAGGGCAGAGTTTGAGTGCAGAAAGCCCTCTGTACTGTGTCCCGATGAAGCTGCTGTAGCTTCACACTGTGTTAGAGCGAGACATGGAAAAGAAAGACCTATAGCAAAGGTAGTGTCAGCTGCAAGACATAAATCACTGCAAATAAGTCTATAGAATGAAGATCGAAATAGTTTTGTGAGCAGGGGAGCAGAACGTGTCGGGAAATGAGGATAAAGGAAGATGATCAGTAATGATGATGAGCCTGTGCCTTGTCCCTAAATGGCTAGTTACGGGAGCAGGAATGCACACAGAAATAAACTGGAGGTTTCACTTGTACTAAACTGTTTCAGACGTTGTCAATGTGTTCTCACTGATGGCTGATGAGATACATGTAACTGGGTCTGGTTTTACTTTCCTGAAATTATAACCGGGTATAAACATTGTTAAACCACCAGGGCCAAGACTGCTGTACTGTGTAAGAATGAAGTACGGCGCTGACAGGATCATAATGATAGTGGGGAGGTCTGCCTGCATGTGTGGAGTGTAGAAATACAAGGATCCATTGTAGCTTAAGAAAGGTAATTGAAAGAAATCAATAGTTGATAATCATGTTTTCATCTAGATAATGTGACCTCTTTTACAATTGATGATTAACCTGCACAGTAGTTAGATTTGACAGGTGCTATTACCCCATAAATAACTTACTGAGTGACCTAGTAAGAGAATTTTTTTGTTGGCTTCTGGGTGTTTTAACAAAAAGCCACTTGAAATTTTTCTTTACCAATGACAGATTGTCTTTTGTATATTCCTTTAAAAGAGAAACCTACAGCCTTGCTGTATCTGCTGTCTGAGGCTTTTGGAGATCTCGATGGTGAGAACAGCATAAATATCTAACTAGGTTGCAGCAGGTTAATTTTTTATTAGAGGAAACACAAAGATGGTCATATATGAAGCCAGGGAGCAGTGCTAGTCATTTCTGCAGTTCCTGAACTGATCCCTAACAAAATTATCCCACGGCTGGAGCTGGCAGTAGGGGAAGCTAGGCAAGGTCAGGTCCTGCAGGTGCTTCACCCGTGAGAGGGAGCAGTACAGCTACCAGCTCACATCAGAAGGCATTTTCATCTGGAATAGTAGGCCAGGGCAAGTCAGTTCTAGCCTTAAACACCCTATCGTTCTGCACCAGCTCTATTCCTATCTCCTCTGCAGATTATCCAGTTAATAAACAGAAGGTTCCAGGAAGTAAGAAAAAAAGCCCTGAAGCAGAGGAAACTCCTTTTCAAGATGCTCGTGCCAGAAGGCCAAGACTGTGCCACAGCTGCAGTCCCCTGATAACACACCTCTTGCTGACATCCCAGCGTGGGCTGTGCGCATGGAAAAACTCTGAGGACTCACGTATATATTCACACCTCTCGATTTTCTCGTGATGGAAACATGCATCAACAGAGACATGCACCCACTGCAGCAGGCTGCGTAACAGGCGCACACCTTTGCAGAGGGCTGCACCGCACGCCGGTGTGCCTGGTACACAAAACGGCAGTGCCGGGTCGAAAGGCTCCCTGGCAGGACCCTGTGAGCATGGTGAGGGCCAGCAGCCAGACACCAGTCCTCTGCTGGCAGAGCCAACCTGCGCCTCTTTGTTGTCGCTGTTTCATGCCTTTGGGTTTGATGACTTTTTCTCAGATGTCACCGGCAGGACAGCAAGAGATGGTGAACTGTGATTTTCATCCAACCTAACTCCATAAGAAAACTTCCTTCATCTTTGTTATGAATGGGATTTAAAAACTGCCCCCAGCCCTGATCCTCGTACCAACCTGTTTAACTACATGGTTTTATCTGATCTAACTAGGAATTAAGATCAGCAGAGCAGTATCTTTGAACGCCAGTTCTGCAGAGTTTACCTGTAGGAGCAAGTTTATCAGTGCACAAAAAAAATGAGCATTTATAATTGAGCATAATATTGGATGGTATTAATGTGTGTATCGTACACATTTTGCCTTTTATTTATGTAACAGAGAAGAGAAAAAGGTGTTTCCCCATTCTGGAACACTTAAAACACTTCAGTAGTTCACGCTAACGTGCCAGAACATGGCAGGAATACATGGAGCTTGGAATGCATTGGGGAGATTCTGTTCTGTGATTCTACACCTCTGCTTCCTGATCTGTGTGTTTAACACTCGGGTGTTAGGAGATGGGAAAGAACAAATAACAGTTTTGAGGTGCTCTGCCTTATTTTGGAACATGTACTTCAGGCTGTGGATAACCATCAACATGCAGACATTTAGAATGAACGTTGTCAGAACACAGGAAACACTGTGCTGAGACAAGAACTGGAAATAAAACATGAAATGGAGCAAACCAAAGTCTCTTTAGGCCACACACCAGCTGCTTCGTGGAGGAACTTCCAGTTGTGCTGCTCTGAGTGAGGGAAAAAAAGATAAACCTTCTCTTGTGGCACGTGCACAAACGCTGCCATGCGCGACGAGTTGATAAGCAGTATCAAGAACTGGACCAGGAGTTTATGAGTTTATCTGAACGAGATAGAAGTGTGCTGTAAAGTCCTGATGTGCAGCTGAAAGACTGAAAAGAACTGGGCAATGCCCAAGCTGTTGGCTTGGTGACTGCTAGACTACGAAGGAGCATTTTCACAGTAGCTGTGGAAATCTGCATCCAAGTGTTTGCCTTTTGCAATGACTGAAAATCAGTCACGGTGTGTTTAGGTGTGGTACGGTGGAGCTGCTATGACAGGTTCTGCCCCCCATGTCTATCCAGCCCCCCTGAACTGCTGGCCTGCTGATTTCTGTGCTGTATGCCTACATACCTTAGAACAACCTGATGTTCTCTGACCCTTCTCACCAAATCTGTATTTGGACTAAGATCTACCAAAGAAACTCTTTTCTTACAGCAGTACCAGAGCATTTCTCAGTGCCTTAGCCCATTAAAAGAGGCTTTTAGGTGCAACTGACATTTGCGGAGTGCCAGTTTGTGTGGCTCCAGAGAAACAACCGTAACGCACCGTGGAGAACACTGGGACACATCTTGCCTAGAAAATGGTGTTGCGCTCTGTCAAGGAAACATGAAGAGCTTATTTTAATATCCTGTCTCACAATTTGGGGTAAAAGGGACGTGAAAAATAGGCTACAGCATTTGTGACTCATTATCCTGCCTAACGCAGGTTTCATTTCTTGGCTTCAGGTTATATTAGGTTAGGTCTCACAAGACTTCTTCAGGAAGAAAGACTGATTTAGATAAAAAATGTGACCTGAATGGTCTTAAATGTCTTGTTCCATTTTAGAGCCACCCAAAAGGGACCTTAACAGGGAGTTCATTACTTTTTCTGTTACTCAGCTTCATTAACTGTAGAGAAACCCACTCACAAGGAAACGGGTAGACATCAGCACTGAGACAAGCAGCACTATGCCAGTTCACATCGACTGATGTGTTGGCTCAGATTGTCTTTGACCCGAGGGAAAAAGCCCTTGGCACAATCCAGAGGCAGATCTCTCTTCCAAAGATAAGTATCAAAAAGCTAATTGTGGAGCATCTGAAATACATAAACCTGTAGGTCAAGTACTGCTAACACACTTGCGATTTCTGTTGGTGCAAGAGGCCACCGAAACATGGGGTGGAGGAGGGAGGTAACTCGTTGGCTGAACAGACTTTGTGTTTTCAGGAAAACACTCCTGTGCGATGGAGTTAGCAGAATGAGCATTCTGCCACTGTTCCTACTCCATCAGTATATTTTCAAATTATTAAATTAAATAAAAGCATGAAGAAAAGTCGAGTCTGTGGCAGTCAGCCACATTTGTGTTTTGTCAATATAATGATGGCTTGGAACGTGTCAGAAATTGCAGCATCATGTGTCTGACTGCATGAGATGAAGTTCATAACAGCACAGCAATGTTTTAATATCATTATGGGAGCACTGCTGAATCTGTGTAGCGTAAGGATGCGCACAAAGCACGTTGTAAAAACCTTGTGTAACTGCAGGATTTCCCTAGAGAAGCCCTACTGGAAATCAAAGAATGCAGAAGCAGGTATCAGCTGACATCTCTGCTAGGCACAGGTCTATTTTTAAACCTGAAAATGATCTGCACAATGGTCAGCTCAGCACATCTCAAAAAAGCCTACCTTTGTAAGAGACTGTTCTGCTTGGAATGGAACACAGCACAGCGTTCCTTTGACAGAACAATTTGTTGTCAGTCCCTATTTCTGCATTTTATCCCATGAAAGTATAACTCTTATCCCAACCCCGAGCACGGATGTTTCTCTTTCGTGTAAGGTTTTTCCTTTACAGCCACTGCTTGGCTATAGAGAATAACGTGAAAAGCACATTTGCAGTCCACCCACCTTACACAATAACCTAAACCAATCATTAATGGCTAGTGACTACTTGGTTACAGTGAGCTACTGTTTGGCATTTAAAAGGGCTTTTAATACTTGGATAGGAGTTACCTGGCAAAAGCTTTGCTGGCTTTGTTAAACTGTGATAACCACCTACTCACCAAAACAAATACCTCCGTACGCACAGTCCCACCAGAGCTCCTCACGTCTTTCCCAGCACAGACAAATTACAGTGCGAAGTCTTTGAGGGGTTTACTGGAGAAGTCTTTCTGTTTACGGTGTCACAGGTCTGCGTGGAATGCAGCACGATCCATCCCCACCATCAACAACTGTACTGATAGTTCTCTGCTGTCATAAATGCTGTAGGAATCACTTGCTAATAAAAAAGGCAGCACTGACACCACCAGTGATGCATAGGAGTCTATAAATACTGCAGAACTCCCTCTCCCATTTCAATGTAAATCAGGTACCTCCTAGTAAATGGTATTTTTCAAATAAACTCCTGTGCTGACAGAAACCCCCAAGTTATCTACATTTAGAAAAGAGATAGCAAATGTTATTCTCCCGTACAGACTAGCTGCTGGGTATTCTGCATAGCACTCTGGTTCTCCACTGTTTGTGGAATTTAAGGGCACTGGTGGAATTTACAGAGTCCACACCACCACATTCCTAAAACATTGATAAAGACTGAGTTTAAGTTACTTACGTTAAATTTCTAAAGGTCATCAAAACAAACACTCTAAGTTAAAGGCTCAGCAAACTGCAATGCTTATAAAACAGTCCTGATGTTCCAGGTATTTATAAACCTGGAAGAATCCTTTATAATTTACAGACAGTGGCAGTACAGAAACAGAGAATCACAGAACATCATGGATTGGAAGGGACCTCAAAAGATGACCATCCAGTCCAATCCCCCTGCCAGAGCAGCACCACCTAGACCAAGGCACACAGGAACATACCCAGGCGGGTTTGAAAAGTCTCCAGAGAAGGAGACTCCACAACCCCTCTGGTGGAGCCTCCTGTGTTCCAGCTTACAACCACTGCCCCTTGCCCTATCATTAGATGACACTGAGCAGATCCTGGCTCCATCCTCCGGACACCCACCACTCACATTTTTATAGATGTTAATGAGGTCACCCCTCAGTCTCCTCCAAGCTCCAGAGACACAGCTCCCTGAGCCTCTCCTCATAATGGAGATCCTCCACTCCCTTCATCATCTCAGTGGCTCTGTGCTGGACTCTCTCCAGCAGCTCTGTGTCCCTCTTGAACTGAGGGCTCCAGAACTGGACACAATATTCCAGATGCGGTCTCACCAGGCCAGAGTAGAGGGGGAGGAGATCCTCTCTCGATCTGCTAACCACTCCCCTTATGATCCACACCAGGATGCCATTGGCCCTCTTGGCCACAAGGGCACATTGCTGGCTCGTGGTCATCCTGCTGTCCACCAGGACCCCCAGGTCCCTTTCTCCTACACTGCTCTCCCCTACAAGGGCAGGGAATAAAATGATTTAAGATAAGTACTCCAATATATAACATTTAAGGTTTGATACCAACAGAATTTATATTCTACACAAACTATTTGAAAAATGTCATGTTTATCACCAGCTTTATACAACAGCTGTTTGCCTCCTGATAGTTCTCTGTCCTTGAAAGGAAATGGAGACGATATAAGAAGGAGTTGAACTGCACCAGCAGTGTTTTACTTCTCTCACACCTGGGAGTGCAAATCCCAGTGAAAAAGTTACGATGAGGATTACAGGTTTTGTATCTTCCTTTCATTTAGGCTTCCAGCGCGTGACAGACAGAGCATTAAAGTAAGGATCAGGAAAGAAGGATAAGGTGGCATCTACATACACATCTAAACACGACTTTGTCACCGAGTTCAGTAGAAGGTTAAGCGTGTGTTTGTGCCCCTTTTTTCCGTCACGGAGTCTGCAGTGCTCCCTTATGAATCCTGTATCATTCATATTTCACAGGCCTTTTTTTCAGGATTCTGAACAAATAAATCCAAAATGAAATTCTTATCCCAGTTGTAGAAGTTGAGAAATTGAAGTACTGAAGATGACTGGCTCTGCCAAGTCAATGTTTACTATTGTAAGTAGGAAAAGATTTCCTGTCATCATTCTAAATCTTGCATTCCGTCTTCTAGCGCTGACTACCTACCAGAACGTGGCACGCGGTCACGTCTGTGGGTTGAAGTGATTAACACTCGGAAGAGCAGCTGCCTGAGGATCAGGCAAATGACAGAATTTTCTTAAGGATAACTCAGACGTTGAAGATAAAGGCTGTGACAGTTCTTAGCCTTAGTGTTCCTCGGGCACGCTGCGACTGATCTCTGTGCACTACCGCGCACGCTGTAGTTCACCTTCACATCTCTAACAGGATGCGAGCTACTTGCCAACACGGCCGTTTCCGTACACCCCGAGTGCTGCCAGCTCTTCAATCAAACGTATACTGCCTGCGCCCGGTCCTGCTCTCTCTCTCAGTTACTTGAAGATAAGAAAATCCCACTTTTCCCCCTGGAGAGCCAGGCTGCTCAGGTCACAAGGCTCTCAGCTTAATCCTTGAGTAGGAATCCTGAACTTTCCCTGGGGTACTGGCATTCTTTAGATGATCAGGCTAGCTTGCTAAGGCTTCCAGAGCTTTCCACAGTAATTATCACCACGTTTAAAGCATCGAGAGCTGATTAAGGATTATTAAGACTGTAATTTGTTTATTGCTATTTCTCTTTGTTGTTCTCTGTGTCTTGAAGCATGGATAGATACTGTAAGAGCCAACAACACGACTCAGCTGAAAGCAAACCAAGCGTGGAAAAGATTAGGAAGGAGATATATCAGACAAAAATATCTATGGGAAAAATCTGAAACAAACTCAGTTGTTTTCTACACTACATGATTCCAAAGTAAGCTAAACATGCCTATAATCCCAGAAGAGGCTCTTTTTTCACATTTACTGTCAGAACATTGAGAGATAACCAGACCAACAGTAAGCCTCCACTCTGCAAGCTACTTAAAACCCCTGCAAAAGAACCGTGAGCTCTTCTGAGGACTCATAGTAAATGTCACAGTCAACATACAGAGATTAACCCCATGCTCTTAGATAACTCACCGTCCCTGAAGGTGTTTAAAAAATACTTGCATGCGGTGCTCGGGGACATGGTTAGTGGTGGGTTGTTAGAGTAGTAGGGTTAGGTTAAGGTTGGACCCTATGATTTTGAAGATCTCTTCCAACTTGAGCAATTCTGAGCTGTTCTGAACCAGGCAACCATCTGCCACCTGCTTCCCCTCAGAGGAAAGAAACCTATAGCAGTTGTTTTCAGTGTGGAAACGTGGTGTCAATAGTTCAGTCCAGCTTTCCTGTCCTCAGAGGAAGGAAGCCAGTCCCCTACTCCATCATGCCATCTTCCACAGGCCACAGACAGGACTCTTCCTCCGCTGTGATACACCATGGGCTTGCAAGGAACTCTTCTCCACTGCCTTTGGGGTTCCGAACTCCTGCTCTCTCCTCCATCACCAGCTCCAAAACCAGCAATGGCTGCTTGAAGCCTGCTCACTCCAGTGACCCTTGATTTGTTTTTTAATACAGACAACAAAGTGTTGTGCAGAAGAGCTAGCATGGGTGGGCAGAGATCTGCCAGCCCTGTCTTAAAAAACAGGCTTCAGAGAGGAGCAGGCTTACCCAAATGTTATTTATCAGAGAGAAGCTCAAGCCACTTAAGCAAAACTTCTGGGAAAAAAAGTCACTGTGTTCTTTCCAGACTTGACAAAAAACACTGTGAAGCCTCACGAGCACTTTGTAACATCATGTAAAATTTAAATGACAATTTTAGGCTGCCGCTGTGATAAGTTTTCCAAAACCTTTTCCATTAAATTCTTAACTCCTCTTGTTTGAGTCCTCAGTTAGCCCTGAAGATGTTTTGTTTGGTTGGTACGCAAGCGTACAGATGTGCAGAAAGCCTCTTGAACAATTCATAAGTCTAAAAACACTTCTAAAGATCTGCATGCGTAACACTCTGAGTAACATCTTAACCTGATGAAGTGTTGCCTTACTTTCTGGTTTACAGACCTCAGAATAGGAGTTTAAATATTTTACTTGAGCGCTGGGGCAAAACCACATCTTAAGACAGAAAACTTTGAAGAAGTCAGCTGGGCACTCCTTCCAGGCCTGCCCTAGAAACTGCGGAATGAGAGGCTGTTACCAGATGTGATAACATCCGTGATGTGAATTATTAACGGAGGCCGTACTCTGTGACGGCGGTACAACGGCTCAAGTAAGTGGGAAAGAGGACAGAACAGCTATTTCAAATGTTTTTCTCTTTTGGATGAAGGATCTTGCCTAGAACACAGAGTCACAAAGGTTAACTAAACTCTAAGCCCAGAGCGCTGGCACGGCATGCTCTTCGGAAGAATCTGACCGGTTATGGCTTCCATATGTCTGTACAAACATCAACATCGCTGAGTATCTGAGAAAAATGACATCTTAAAAAAACCTTATTGACAAAAAGAGAATCTTTGATAAAACTATCTGCAAAAGGAATTAAAAGCAAAGATGATAGCAATCAAGGTAAGACTGTAGCTGAAGTGAGGCAATTCTTAGTGTGATTTGCTGTGTCATCATGGCTCGTCTTTGTTCAGATGGCTACGTCGTTATCCCACGCAGGTTGTTAATCAAGTCCTCATATTTTCTATGCATGACTTTTGGTTTTGTTTACGTATATTGAAGCATTTTTTATTTAAGTATCGAAAACCAGCAATTTGAATGGGAACAGTTGGAAAGTTGTGCTCCTCCGTCAAGTGCAGATCCATAGACAGGTCTTACAACATCTTCCTCTTCGGACAGAAGTTACTTCTTTGTGCGTTTTGTTTAATGTCTTAAAGGGACAAGAACACTTTACTTTCTCTGGAAAACACTTCTCTTAATAGATCACATCTAGCTCCAAGTGCTAAACTCAGATTCGTGTATGCAGTGATCGACAGAAACAGCCTTTCTGGGGCAGGCGCAAGGCAACTGCAACGAAACACTAACGTAAGAAATGAGAGCGCTCTCTGTCGTTCTGTCCTCGGGGCTGTCTTTTTCCTGACGTACCGGTAGCTTCCCCTTGCCTACCTAATTGATTTTCTGTTTTATTTGTATGTGTGTAAGGCAGTTTCACGGGTTACGTTCAGCAGCGTCAGTTATGTCAATTCCAGGACTCAACTCCCCTAAGAGGGTCACGATCTTCCTTTAGGCACCTCACCTACTCTCAGGTAGCGCAGACGCGTCACCACACATCACCACTGCTAACAAATCCAAACTGCGCTAATTCTTTCTTCGCAACAAACACCGCGGCGTGTTATTTTCATGCACCACTAGAAAAGGAACTGATAAAGAGGACACGAAGCAGAGGCAGCAAAACCCAAACGAGTGAAATCCAAGTTTCTGGTGCTGCGAGGGAACGCCAAGAAACGGCTCCAGAGAAACTTCTGCACCTGCTGCCAAGAGCACATTGCTGTGTTCACTGATCCACTAATTAAACTGAGCATGTTCTGAAACAACTTCTGTGCCATCCTCGGGAAAGGGGGAGGGAGCCTCATTGCTGTAGTACACCAAAGGAAAGATGGCTCTTCTCTAACGAGTCGGGAGAAGAGCAAGCTTGGTTTAATTACGTGCGTGCATTCTGTAAAGGAAAACGTTAACAGTTGGAAAGGGAAGTCTCACTGCACATAAACCTTTGGTGGGAAGCACAGAGCTGCATTGCTCCAAACGTACCAACGTGCAGGGCAGACAGTTTTAATGGCTGTTCTTTAATGCCCAGTGACACCAGAGCCTGGCAGACTCCTTATCAGAACTGAAAAGGCAGGTTCTTAATTCTACCGTAATGCAGTATTTTCTCGCTAGGGCTTTTAGTAGCTAGGTCATTCAAATGGCCTGGGCTAGTCAAAGCATTTGTACACGAGCACATCAGTAAAACAGATCACAGCAGCTCTCACATCTTTTTCAACACATTCTTTTTCAACAAAGACTTCATAAAGACTGCCCTATGGTCTTCACCTCCTCTATAGTCTTCTGGTGAAGGCTCTGCTTTCTTGTAAAGGCTTATTTTACTTCAGACTGTTTTTCTTCATTGCTCATGTTTTTCCTTTTGAGTGGTCAGTGGAACGTTTGCTTTACTCAGCTGAATCATTCTTTGCTGTGTGGCTGGCTGGGCTGGACAGGACAGTGGCCCTGTCAGACATGAGTTCTACAGTCCTTATTGTATCAGGAAAGATCTGGAGCGCTTAACAAGAACGTGAGAAAGCCCTCGCTTTCAATATTTAGTGGAGAACATTTTGAATCCCAGTGTAGACACCACTGCAAAATCTTACTTCTTCTACAAACTCCATTCAGCTCATCCTCAGATTCAGAGCTCTGCAAACCAATGCAGACCAACTACATTTCAAAGGTCACTCACGTCACCGGGTGTTTTGCTCTGCCTGACTTGAGCTGTGCTGTTTAAATCACCTCGCCGCAGACTTCACCTCGCCGCTTTAGTGAACTTTCCTTTTGCAGCTAGGTTTATGGAACTAAGAGCTACTGTAGGTAACGGCAGATGTAGCACAATCCTTTTAGTATGAGGAGCAACTTCATTTGTTCTCCTGTCTAAAGGACGAAATGTATTTTTCTGTTTAGTCATTAATTTCTTCGATCCTTATTTTATTATTAGTAATTAAGAAGCCAAGAAAACAGCAGTACAAATGCCTGCTTGCAAACTACAGTCTCTGATTTTTGCTGTCATTTACTACATTTATCTCTTGTACACCACCACTTGCACTATTTATCCAAAGCAGCCAGATGAAAAAAATAACCAGTATCAAGGACTACCCAGCTCCAGTATTTGCAGCTTTACTGCTCTGTGGGACGAGACACGGTCTGTGCATCACTGAGCTACGCTGTGTTTACACAACACTTCCTCAATTGCCGTTGTGGAAGTATTTGTCAGCTGTTTGTTCTTCTCATGTGAAAGAAGTGTTTGGAGCTGGGGACTCCAGAAGACTGTCCGTGTTGTTCCAAAATTGTTTTCTTTGATCCTCTTCCCTAAGTATAACGTGAGAATGCGCAGGTCTCACCCTGGCACTCACTCTGGAGTGAACAGCTGAGTGAACCAGGCACCGACACTCCACTTCACTTGGAGGCGGTGAGTTCCTTTGTGTTCCTTCTGTTCTGGCTTGTTTAGTTGATGAGTAGCACATCAGAGCCATTCACCAGAGAGAGAATTAGGCTGCTGATCCACATCCAAAACAAACTCGAAGCTAAGCCAGGTCACTCTTACTTTCCTGGCTTAAATCTGTCCTGCTCGCTACTGCTGATGGTATCAGCAACACCCGCTGACACCAGTGGCTATGACTGTGCCCAGGTGGCACATTAACAAGCACTCCTTCTATTCTTGATGCCAACCAATTAGTTCTTGTACTTCTAAGCCAAGCTTTGCTTCTTTGACAGTTTGTTTAACAGGGAAAAACCAGCTAGCTGTTGGTTAAACACTTGAGTTTGTGTTTTTCCTTCCTAATTGTATTTGATATATTTCAGACTATTTATTATGTTTGTAAATTCAGTTCTAATTTCTAATCCTTTCTTTCATCACACTGGGAGCTCCTCTCAGTCCTGTGAAATGCTAATAATTATTTCCTGACATCCCACTGTAATGCTGGAGAACCCACCCTCTCCTCTCCTCACCCCTGCCCCTTTCCCTTTCAAAACTACAACAGTTTCAACATCTCCGTGGAGCCTCACACAGCTGATGGTAACTTTTGAGTGTTTTTCATCCACCACTAAATCCACAGTGAAAGCACCAGTAAAATCCATACATAAATGGTGAGGAAAGGCCAGAAGATAGGTGCAGGTTTATCCGTGTGCCTGTTCAAACCAGACTGTATTCTCTTAAGCTGTCAGTATCCCTTGTGGCTGTCATTAGGAGATCTCATACCACTGGCTAGCGGGCAGAGCTCAGCCTCTTTGAGCTGTTGCTTACTACAGCCTTGTCCTCGGTTTCCGTCTCTTCTCTTGTGCCTGCCCTGACAACTGGAATTGCAGCGCCTTGGTAGGGTTAGACATAAGAAGCAAGAATCTTTCATAAAGGCGACACAGTGCCAGCAAAAAGTGTCTCGACTGAGACGTGGCACCTCCCAACTCGCACCAGGTTCTTAGTCACACAATTTATAAAGGGAAATGCAATCTGGGGTGCAGCACTCACTGTTGCCAAGGTGTGGCCCACACTGTACTGCCCCAGATAGCTGAGGAGAACGCCGTCAGAGATACTTTCAAAAGCCTTATTAACATTAAAATATACAAGTCCTACTGCCTCTCCCTGATTCATAAGAGCCGCTACTCTGCCGCAGAGGGGGATCAGACTTGATTGATGCAGTTTGGTGTTCACAAATCCATCCTGCTACTCAACTTCCTACCTATCTGGATGACTTGTTTATTCCTCAGTGCTCTTCATTTTTTGTCTTGATCTCATGTAGTCTTTGATATGCATGAGCATCCTTTATAGCTCCACCAGAGAAATGTCTGTAGCAGCCCTGTGCTCCATTGTCTCCTTCCTTTTTGACCCTCACTGCTGACATTCCCAGTGCCTGTCTAAGATCCATGGCAATAACCTGGTTTATGAGAACTGTTCTTTCCATCCCAATGGACAGAAGCGAAACCTTTACAGCTGCATGTGGCTTTAAGAGAAAAAACCAGCAGTAAAAGCTTGATCCTTTGGTCCTAAAGCATGTTTTTGTAATTCAACTACCTGTGCACTTGAGACAAACTTTGCAACAGGTGAGATGGTCTTCGAGACTGAGGGTCACAACCAGTCTATTTTTAGAGTGCTAGAGACAGTGAAGGGTCTTGGTGTGAGCCAAGCTGTCTCCTAGCCACTGTTTTAGTAGTCTTGTGGGTTACTCAGCGCTTGTTGCAGTGACTTTTTAAAATTCTTTTTCACTTCAAGCTACTAAAAGTGGTTTTTCTCTAAGGTTATTTATCCTACGCATGGCCACAAACACTGTCTGGAACATGAGAACAGTAAGAACTGTTTTTTGGGTAATGGGATCAAAAGCATTTCTGTCTCACAGCCCAAGAGTATTCATCTTTCTAAACAGATGACATTTGAAACAGGCCAAATTTAACAGGAGATCTAGCGGGAAAAGCTCTGTTTTCTATAGGAGTCTTTAGTAAGATGAAGGGAGTTGTACATGCAGCATAACCTCCCCCTAGTCACATCTTGTCTAGCCAGAAATCTACTGCAAAGGTGAGACCACACTCTCCACAAGTGGAAGTGTTTCCTACCCTCCATTTTCATTTGAAATACACGTACGAAGTACCTAGAACGTGCACACACCGCAGTACAGCCACACAGAAACAAGTGGAACCAAGACCCCTGGCAGCAGCGTTTCCACACTGCTAGGCTTGTGCACAGAAGCGCAGCTATCTCACATCTCCTGCTAGTACTGGTAAATACTATTTTTCCTTTATCCACACAAGCCTTTCCTTTAGAAATATATCCAGTATGAATTTTAATCATAGAATGTTTTGGGCTGGAAAGGGACCTCTAATGGCCATCTAGTCCAACACCGCTGCAGTGAGCAGGGACATCTTTAATCAGATCAGGTTGCTCAGAGCCCTATCAAGCCTGATTTTGAATGCCTCCAGGGATGGAGCTTCTACCATGTCTCTGGGCAACCTGTTCCAGTGTGTCACCACCCTCACTGTGAAGAACTAAAGTCTGCCCTGCTCTAGTTTAAAACCATTGCCCTCATCCTGTCGCTACCCGCTGCAGTTCAGTGGTTCTGCAGAATCCCTTGGGCAGATTACGTTCCTTAAACCATCACATTCTGATATAACTGTCGTGTCCCATAACTCTCTCAGGTAGCAGGTGAAAAGGCTGTGTAACTACGAATGTGCTATGACCACTAACTGCTGGTAACGTCAAACGAAGCCAGCCTTAACCACACTGTCCTTTTTCACAGCAGCCACATCTACCGCTTAGGTCCACAGCCCTTTATGCCAATTCCTCAGAACAAAACCTGGGCTGAAAGCTACTACAGAACATTGCTGAGCACGGGAAATGAAGCAGCTCTGTGTTAAATTTTAACATATGTGAACCGCAGCGACCGCAAAGCCAACATTCCTTTGGTTCTGCACCCTGTTATAGAACAGGCAGTGCCAGCTGAGCTGCAGAGCAGACAGACAGATGCAGTAAACTCTGTCACCAGCTTGCCAAGAGATTAGTCCACAGGGGCTCCCCAGCTGTGGTCACACACTTCAGAAACAGCTATGATAGTTTTAAGATGTTACTCTTTTTGCCATCCAAGTCCCAAGACTTCCTGAGCCGGCCAGGCCGAGCTGAGTCTCTAACAGCAGCTAAGGAAGAGCGAGCGCTTTATGCCAACAGGGCTACACAAAAAGATACCTGCAGTCTAGGCACATGACAACTTCTAAGGGCACAGAGTGGACCTGTGGAGAGAGGTTATGGGAATATTTAGGGAACAGAACTATCAAACATCTTGCTGTGAAAATCTACCAAGCAGAACTCATGCCCAAAGGTTAAAACTTGATGAAACATGTAGAGTTGCCACAGAAATAACAAACAAGCCCAGCTCAACAGGCAGGCCACTTCGAGCCAACATAAAATCCCAATCCCAAGCCTTTGGGTCACTCAAGTATTTCAAAGAAATGAGTTGCCAGACCTTTGTTTTTTTTAATTAGTTCAAGGCAGATCGTTGGCCCCTAGCTTAATTTTGTTTAAATAAAAAGTTTACACTGGAAATACAAAGGACTCCTGCTCTTTAGAAAAGTTAATGTAAATCATTCTAAAATATAAAAGAGGGGGCAGGGGCAACGTTTATTTTCTAGGTTGGGCTTTTTTTCCAGTTTGTTGGTTCTTCCCAAGACTTGCTATGGTATTTGCAGTTTGCCAGCCTAAGTCCTTGGTGTCATGTCTAGATACTGGCTACACCAACAAGACTTCTAGAAATACTCCAAGATACTGTTTTGATAATTGGACCAAGTGCCAAAACATTAATCCCACACAACATGAAGATTAAAGTTCCTTTCATTCTCAGTTATATTCTTCATGTGCAAGAAAGAAATGAAATGTTAGAAGACTGCCAGCAGCTGCGATTAAATGCACACTACGTAAAATCAGAACACTTAAAATTGCCTCTTGGTAGTTTGTTCTTCTAAATGCTGCAGTGTACATGAATTTGAACTTTACTTCCTCACTTTCTGAAGCTCAGTCTAGTCATCTGTGACCCGAGAAGTTTTTAACACTATGAGTTTTAGCTGGTCAGTTCAGTCTGCACAAAATTAAGCAGCTTCATTTGAAATGATCAACATAGCATTTTGGACAATGGAGCTAAGTCAATACTTGGGTACTGACATAAAGGGTTTCCTTCGTCTCTGGCCACACCACCTCATTCCCTCCCCTTGAGCCAGCATCTGAAGGACAGATCTTGTCAGAAGGACTCCCTTCTCATCTTTCTCAGTAAGTTCAGGAAGTGAATGATTATCCTTACAGAGAAGGAAATCATCTCCTGCCGAATTAGTTCCCTGAGCTGGTACAGCAGAGAGGCTGGAATCTGCAGCCAGGATCAAGATGACTGTTCCCATCAGGAGTAGCTCTCAAACAGGCTCAGACAGCAATGCAAACTGCATACTACGGGTAGCACAAAACCAAGCAGAGATGCTGCTCCAATGCCTCTGGAGAAAGCTTACTGTGTGTAACTCAAAAAACAATGGATGATGCTACTACTGTCTTTGAAACTACAGCAGGAAAGAAAAGGTGGTGGCTTTAGGAGTGACACCAAAATGATGCTTCCAAGCCTCTAGCTTTCTATGCTGTTAGGAGGTATCAGTATTTTATCTATGAAGGATTAGCAAATACTTCTTGAGTGATGAAAATTAAAAACTGAAGCACATAGAAATAGATTATTCTTACAGCCTCAAGAAATAAGATGTGATGTACAACGCTTGATGCTGATCCAGACCTTGATGAGGTACTCGATGTGATCTCTAAAAAAAGAAAAATCAAAACAAAACAAACTTTGAAAATATACGAAGACAGTTTGGAAGCATCTGCTGGAACTCTCTAATCCAACCTCCTGCACACAGCATGACTAACGTTAAAGTACGTTTCTCTAGAACATGTGAAGTTCATACTCTGTCCACCCCAGCCTATTCTGGAAAGAAAAAACCTCTCAGCATCTCCTTGCATTCCTTGTTGAAGTCTCCAGGTCACATAGGTGGTCCTCTACAGGTCATTTTTACAACCTTGTCAGTTTACCTTGGGAGTGAACGCCAAACTGCTTACAAAAGTCTGGGAAGATACGGAATAGGCTTCTTTGCCTAAGTTTTTCTCATGTTTTTGATTCATAGTCAGCGTGAGGTTCTGCTCAGGAAGTACTGGCTGCATCTTCTAAGATTTATATAAAGCAGATGCTGGCTTTGTAACAAACCCTTCTACTTCAAAGTTAGGTCGTGTATCCACTCTCACTTTTCATGTTCTGTTTACACACTCTGTACATAAGCCGCAGTCAGTGAGTAAGTGTGGTGTGCAGTGCTGAATGCTACCTACACTGCCTGCAGGGAAAACCCTCAAAACCATTAAGAAACTGCCTTTGAACCAGCGTATGTGACCATCCTGGACACCCATTCCTGCACGGGGTATGAATCCTGCCTGTGGTTGTGAAATTGCTGTATCATTAGATACCTCAGAGGACGTGAAGTCAACCCTTTGTTGTCAGGGCTGAGTCATAGATGTCTCAGATGTGAGACTGGAAAACGTCCCACCCTAGCAGCTCCCAGTCAAGGGAAAACAGGGCTCCCAAGCCAGAAAGCAATCACCCAAGCCCCTTCGGCAAGCCGGAGTTCGGAGCTGTGGAATTTCCCCAAGAACCTGAAATGACAGTCAACTCTTAAGGCTGAGCCTCAAAGTCTGAAGCATTTGGGAAACACCATGAATCACAAAGAACTTGTACGTGGGGAACGAACAGCGAGACATGCTTCATTAGCTGTGGGCCAGCCAAGCAAGAAGAAAACTGGCTTCAGAATCCTGCTGCAGACATGCATGCAACGCCGCTTAGGGAAGTCCTGTACAGAAAGGAGGAGATGCAGCACTCACACTAAGCCCGAGACAACATTCAAAACCAAGGCAGGGAAGTTTTGTACAGTATTTTGTGCCAGCTAACATAAAGAATCACGGATTTTGTGGAGTTTTTACTTGCCTACTTCAACTGTTGTACTTCTCTGCAAGGTGAACTGTAAACCCTGAGCAAGTAAAACGGGGGCTAAAAAAGAGGAGGGAGCTGAAGGACACGGCAGTCAGTCTTCACCCTTGGGTGGGAGGTGGGCATGTGCAAGTAGCCAGTGAAGTGCTACCATTTCCCACAGAACACAAGACAATCCTGCTGGAAACTGAATCAGAGGGAAACAACCTGCTTCCAATTCTGATCAAACAAAGCTTAAAGGAGTATGGGCTAAGAGAGCCAAAATGGAAACAAAGCAATATGGTCCTTTGTCAGCTGCTGGGGCATGATCACGCCTGGACAAGCCTGTGTTTCTGCTCACTGTTACGGGACTTGAAAATCGTGGGACTGATTTCTGATCTTCTCTTTCAACAGAAATTGAGGTTTTTAGGAAGTTCTCTATGTGATACCTATAAATGCCTCTTTGCTACCCGAGTGCTCTCCACTAAATAACTTCAATAAAGTTAGAGCTGCTGTTTGTTTATCTTGCTGTATTTCCCGTGTTCTTAGCCACATACCAGAGGAAGATTTCTTGCCCAAACACTTGTTCCTGATGAAAAGGGGTATTTTTTAGTACACTGCATACGTACACCCAAGCCACTAACCTGGGACTTCAAGCCCAAAAAAGAGATGACAGCATTCAGAGCGGTTTTCTTAGCATTACAGGTCATTCATTCTGCCCCTGACTTCTTTAAGTATATAAATCATTTCCCTGCAACTTTTCAGGACAATCATTTGCACTTTCAATATTCGGCTCCTCTTCAGTGTTGTGTTCCAAGGACAAAAGCACGAGGAGGAACTGTCATTGTCATCTTATTTTCTGGGTGGGGAACCACAAGCAGAAAGTTTGGAAATCGCACGTTCACAGAATGTTCAGATAAAACTGTGTCCAAGCAGCTCTGACTGCCACGGACTTCAGAGCACTGGCAAGCCCTCACGCAGTGTTCTTCCAACTCTGCTTGATTTTCATGGTGGTGAATCATGCCCATAAAAGAAGCTGTGTGTGAATGTTCAGAGCTTTTGTCTCCCCACAGTAAAAACATTAATAAAAATACAAGGCCTAGAGAGAACTAGAGAATTGTACTTCAGTTAGAGCTGTGTGACCATTTTCTTCCCACCTGTGACACTCAGTCAAAACATCTGTTACTAGAAACCTCACTGTGAATCTCACGCTAAAGTTTTGGGTATAAATTTAACTCGCTCCTAACCCTCTGACAAATCCTGACAAGCAAGAGAAACCCTTCATGTCACCCAATCTGACAATGATTTTGTGAGGCTGGGGTGTAACTGATTCCAGAGGATTCTTGACTCTCTTGTGATTATCAGAAAAAAACCGCTAGTCTGGCAAAATGCTTGTCCCTGAGCTCAGAGAAAAGGCAGAGACTTGTAAAATTACACATCAAAGATAATGAAGTATTAGTGTAGATAATGCATTTGTCTGAGTGCCAATTCTGATAGGGATGATTAAACCCTTGTTGTCTTTTGAAAGACATTTCAAAGACTCTCATCAGATGCACACAGAGTAAGAAGAGTTGCATGCCTTCACACAATGCGACTCGGCTGTCCAAACTTTTACAGTTGTGGGGAAAAGAATTGGACAGCCCCTTCCAGTTCTCTGCCACCCTCACTGGGAAGAAGGTCCTTCTCATATTGATGTGGAGCCTCCTGTGTTCCAGCTCATACCCATTGCCCCTTGTCCTATCACTAGATGACACTGAGCAGAGCCTGGCTCCATCCTCCTGACACCCACCCCTCACATATTTACAGACATTAATGAGGTCACCCCTCGGTCTCCTCTTCTCCAAGCTCAAGAGACTCAGCTCCCTCATCCTCTCCTCATAAGGGAGGTGCTCCACCTCCTTCATCATCCTCGTTGCCCTATGCTGGGCTCTCTCCAGCAGCTCCACATCCCTCTTGAACTGAATGACCCAGAACTGGGCACAATACTCCAGGTCAGAGTAGACTGCAAACCAACCCCATTCTGATCCACCCCAGGATGCCAGTGACCCTCCTGGCCACTGGCTCATGGCCATCCTGCTATCCATCAGGACCCCCAGGTCCCTTTCTCCTACACTGCTCTCCAACAGCCTGTCCTGGTCCCTGGGGTTGTTCCTGCCCCGAGGTAAGACTCTACACTTGCCCTTGTTGCATTTCTCTAGATTTCTCCCTGCCCAGTTCTCCAGCCTGTCCAGGTGCCACTTGACAATTGATAGCAGGAAAGAACCACAAAAATTTATATTTTTTAATTTATATAAATCCCAGGATTTATATGTGCCTGCTTGTGGGTTTCACACAACTAGGAATACACGAATCAACAGCTCAGTAACAAGTCATGTAGACACAAATACTTATTTCAAAGTCCCAGGGAATTTTCAAACAGCTCCTTTCCTAAAGGTTTATTGAAGTTAAATTGTGCTTAAGCTCGTCAGAGGAAGGCTTCGCAGTTTCTAAATGCGTATGTGCAAAACAGCTCTGGCTGACGGATGGTAAGTTGAGACATTTCGTGCTGCAAATGTGACACCATCCTGGCAAGTGTAACAACGGGGAAGTTCAATATTTCAAAAAGAAAACTCCCCTGGGAGGTAAAACCACTGTCTCGTAATTCTTGGCAGAAACACACTGGTGGCTCTCCTTTGGACGCTGCCTTTCGAAAAGCTGTGTCTCGGTCCCCTTCAGCAATGCCAATCATCAGAGCTATTCAAGCCAGTCGAGTTGCACCTGTTTGCACAAGGCTTGAACTTGTGTACAAGGCTGCTGTGAAATGTGTTTAGTTTCCAAACATCTCAGGAAATACCATTATTTATTAAGAGATCTTATAGGCGGACAAAATCTGTGTCAGCATAAGAGGAACCATTAAGAAGAGTTTGCTCCCATTAAATCTGACACGTCGCTTTCCCTTACACTTGGAATGGGAGCACTTCAATCGTTTATTTAGAAGTAGATGTTGAAGTGTTTCTTGTCCTGAGAAAAAGCAGACAAATTAATGCAGAAAAAGGAATATTTAGCAACTCACTTTGCCAACTGAAACTTTTGAGAGACATCTCAGCCTTGCCTAGCACCTACCACGATGGCTCCCAGGGAGCCATTCACTGACATAAATAACAGATGTTACTTCTGCCCTCAGGACGGGTGAAATAATGTGAAAAATAACTATTGCTTGAATTGAGATCACTGTGTAGATTCTACAGGCTCCTCAACAGAAGCTTTAATTACACAGAACAGAATCACAGAACATTAGGGATTGGAAGGGACCTCGAAAGATCATCTAGTCCACAGCAGGACCACCTAGACCAAGTCACGCAGGAACATATCCAGGTGGGTTTTCAACGTCTCCAGAGGAGGAGACTCCAAATATGCAGTTAGTACTAACCAAGAAAACCTGGACTATGGCTTTGATGAATAGCTGATCTAATAGTTTTTTTACTTTTTGTCAGACAGCAGGGAGGGAAAGGACCAAGACAGTACCACAGGGTATTCACAGTGAAGGAAGATCCTCGAAAGACTTTAGAACAAACAAGGCAGAAGCGTTTATGGTCCTATCTCTGACATGAAATTGAAGAAAACTCTCACATCCAATTTGTCAAACACTTACTAACTGGTGGAAGAACAGCTAATTCCCTGTGTATTGCTTTTCTGGACAAATCCTCAACATCCCGAGTAAATAATTAAATTAAATTAATGCAGGTAATGATTCCACCCATATGTAACAATGCCTCACATAAAAACACCCTATACTCCTGGATCCTAACTGAAGTCAGTCTCACAGCTGTAGTACCAGATCTCTAACCATCACCTCCATACTACAGGCAGAGAAACCACAGACACAGATGGGGTCAAAATGAGTTGCACAATGTCATGCTACAAACTGGTGGTTAAACTGACAGTGACAAAACCCAAATTCTCCAGGGCTGTCCTACCAGGAAAACAAATTGCTCTGTCTCACAAATAACAGGGCAGCTAAGAAGGGTTTCTGCACTTTGCTAGCACTGTGCATAACTGTTGGCGGTGTAAACGTGTGGAATGTGGCAAAGAGCCTCTTGCCCTACGGTGTGTCATTCATCCTTGTTTTTAAGCATTTCTGTGGCTGTTCCCTTTAGGTGTCTATTAAAAGGAAGAAAAGCAGAACAAAACAACAGAATACACTGATCTATCACAGTAATGCAATGTAAGAGTTAAGCAGCTCATCCACTTCTACCTCTGTAGCAGTAAAACAGATCGACCGTATCGCTCAGACTTAAGGGCTGGACTTGGCCCAGCGTCGGGGTCTGTGCAAATCTTCATATTTTTGGGGGGTTTTTGTTGAAAAAATGTGAACTCCTCTCTGATATGATTTCACAGTAACCTGAAAGAGGAGCAGTGCCAGCAGAACTGCACAAGTAATTAGTGTACGCAGTGCTAGCCAAAATAGGAAATACTGTACTGCTTATACTCAGTGCTGTAAGTTTTCACCGGTTCAGTAAAGAACTGTCCTCAACTAGAAACTAAACACAATGCTAAATTTGACTTACAAAACACTTTAAAACTCATAGATTTTAGTGGCTGAGCTTCACTGTAAGCACTGTCCAACTCTAAATCAATGCCCCAGAAGTTGTACAAAGACTAAATTAAAATCAGAGGAATTGTAGCTGTAAGGAAGAATGTGAGAACTTTGCCTGAAACTTGCTAAAATTAAGTCCAAACTAATGAAAATATTAGCTGCAGTGAGCTTTGCTGTAACAACATCAGCTTAAAAAAATCCAGACTTTTCAGGTGGAAAATTTTATCCAGCTCATGGCTATAAAAAGGCACCTCAGAAATAAAAAAGAATCTTGAATCCCCGAGATTGGAAGGATTTTTTTCTTTAAATATAAAATAAAACCTCACAACAGTTTATCAACACTATGGCAAAAGCAAAAACCTATGTACTGATTACACTGCGTAGATCTTGGTGTATATTATCTACAAGCTACACACATTTTTGGAAGGCACTTAACTAAAGCCTTCCAGCCACAGCTACTTACACATAGGCCCATTCATCAAAGAACATTTCTAACTTTGGAGAACGAGACTGTTGCAAGAACTAAAGGTACTGTGAAGGCAGAGAGCAAATCCCTGAAGCTGTGTATTATTCCACGCCAAATTTCAAAATCTGTTTGTGAATTCACTGGGATGAGTGGTGTCCTACTGTCTGCTCTCCACAGAGCAGTGGGAAAACAAACAAATTGCAGGAGAAGAAAAAGTCACTACTTATACTTGTTATAAAACCTTCCCTAAGTGCATACACAAACAGATCACCGTGTTTGCAGATTGTCTGCAGCCAGGCGTGTCAGTGTCAAAAATCAAGTAAATATCCAAGGGCACAATACAGACAAACTACCCTGTACAGCTCCAGACAAGGGATGTCTAGTGGTTTTTCAGCTTCCAAGTTCAGGGTTCTTTGCAAACACACGGGTGAGCTAGATCCCAGAGAAGTGCATGAACTGGCACCATCTGAATAAGTGCCAGGCAGTTTTACAGTGATTTAAATGGGGCTCAAACTTCAGGAAATGAAGGGAGAGTGAGAGCCTGTGTTTCTGAACGTGGCATAATGTTTCATCGCCAAGCAACTACCTTATTGTAATAAGTAAAGCAACCTTGCTTTCAACTCAGCTATGCAAGTTCTCCAGTTATTCTTCTGTTTGGATATTTGGAATTTTAAGGGTTATTAAGTTCCTGCTCTAGTTTTATTACTAAGCAGATACCATGTATCTGTGATTATACATGCTTTAACTTATTTATATTACTTATCCTTTCCATTCCTTTTCCAGTACTAATTTCAGTTACCTAAAAGCCAGACAGAGCACGCTAAAATGGTCAGAAGGATCAGTAGCATCATTCAGATTTTCTCTTAGGATCATTCACTCAAATGTCTATTCCACAGAAAAAAAAGTCTGGAACATGGCAGCACTATCAGTGTTATCTACAGTGATCACTCCAGGATGCTTGTGCTACAGGCTTCAAAAATTCAGTGTCACTCGGGTTTTTTATTACCATTTTGAATGCAGAGAGACCTTAGTAAGGCCCTTCCAATCTACAACATAAACATCTATGTCTGTTTGGTTCAGAATCTCTAGAAGCAAGAGCAGCAATGAAAACAATTTAAAAGCTAATGCAGGAGTCCCGCAGATTTTTGTAATCTAGTAGAACTCCCTGTTTTTACATCCCACTACAGTGAACATTTTCACTTTTTCTAGGTTAGACTATATTGAGCTTGGAAAGCAATTCAGTTCTCCTTAGGCTAAATCTGAAAATCATCTCACTATCTTGTCAGACACAACTCTAAATGCATCTGAAATACAAACACATTTCAGCATTAAAAAAAGACCAAAATAACTCCTAAGTTCCCTGAAGTTAGCTAGCACTGAAGTTACTTAAAATACTGGAGAGCGTCAGCTTCCTGCTATTTTTTCTCAGAAGTTTCTACAGTTGGGCTGCCAGTGAATACAGATTCCGCCAGTTTTGCAGGCAAAAGAGCTGGTTTACTCTGTTCTGTTTCCCAAAGCACTGAGACACCAATGTTTGCCCTCGTTCCTCCTGTTCATATCATATACCTGCCTGCCATGAGTTACTTACATTTATAGCTAAGTAACAGCGTTGTATTTTATTTTCAGAATGTGCCTTGCGTTACAGTCAATATCCTTAAAAAAATAAATCCAAAACCGAAATGGAACAGACATTTAAGGATCTTTTTCTGTTACCCTCACCATAAAAAAGTTTTTCCTTATGTTCAAAATGCATCTCTTATGCTCTCATTTAAACCCATTTTTCCTTGTCTTATTTCTGGGCTGAATTTGAGGCAACCCATTTTAACGGAATCGGATTTTTATTCATTTGATGGGTTCTAAACAGATAACACATTAGGACACAACTGGCTTGGCACAGCCACAAGCTCCAAATTCTCACGTTGAACTGCACACTAATACAAATCACATCACACAGGGTCACTGGCAATAAACCAGAAAATTATTTGCAAGAACTTGCAGGCTATAGACTGCTCATGTATAAATATAACTATCAGTCATTTGTAGGAAATAAATATAAGAGCAGGGAAGCCTAACTTTTCAGTTTGGTTGAATGTTTTCTATATTGCATTTATGAATAGATTCATTCCATAAGTGTTTGTCTTGAGCTGGGACTGACCCACAGTCTTCTATAGTGCTCATGGAAGCATAAGGCTGCCAATCATTATGCTGCTGGAGAACAATATTTTTAAAAGCAGCTTTGTGCATAAATATTAAAGCAAAAAGGACATCTTCAACATGGGAGTATTTGCCCTATACATTCGGGTCTAACTCACCATCTGTTGCTCCTCATCCAGTGACAGTGTGGCACTATTTCTGTAAAGCACATAGGGAATGTTAGTTTAGCTCGAGTTTAAAGCTACAACGATACAATACAGACAAGTGCTTATTCATTTAGTAAACGCAGTGTAGAGTAACTTGGGAATCGTCTTCAATGTATACAGGTGGTCAGCAGTTCATAGTCTAAACACTTCAGAAGGCAACTTGATTATCAGAAGTTTTCCTGAGTATGTCCTGCAGAGGACATAATGTCCACATTACATTCACCGTGACTTAAGAGAATATGTTCTGAGTACCAGACAATCTTCTGGGCACTACAACACAGTTCAGAGACAGGGAGACAGTTATAACATTGCCCAGAATCACCACAAGTTTCAGCTTTCTACCTCTTTCTAGGGTTCTCTATAGCTAGTCACATCTACCTCATCTAAATTATAATAATGCTCAAGATGGATTTAAAATTACTTCAAAATCCAACTTGCTTTCTGAGCAACGAAGCACTCAACCACCACTCACAATCTTCGTCAAGTTTCGGTCAAATAAATAGAGCCTTATTTCTCTGAAGGGCCAGGACTTCAGCCCACATACCTGGTTTGCCTGCTGAGACTCATCTCCCTCATTCTCCACAACATTTCTTCAGATTTTCTCACATCTATCAAGTTCTCATTTTATCTCAATGCTAATCACAAAATCTCATCATTTTCTAAGAGAAATTCCTGGTTTTCTTCAACTCTTACCTTCAGCTCTTCTGTGTTGTTGCATCTAACATCCTTCTTCATGTTGCCCACCCAGCTCCCAGCTGCCCTGACAGCCACCAGTGAGGAACAGGCCCCTCCTCTGCTCACACAGGCAAAGGCAGCCTTTCACGGGACACCAGTCACAGGGAAGTCCCACAGCACTCAGTAAAAACATACTTCACCCCAGAGGTGCTAACAGCGAGGCTTGCAACAGCAAGGCTGTTGTATACGACAGCAGCAGGCCTCGACCTCGGCTTCGCAGGCCCAGCTGGGCCCGGCCTGGCCTAGCCTAGCCCGCCCTCCCGGCCCTGCAGCGCCCGGCCCGGCCTAGCCCGCCCTCCCGGCCCGGCCTAGCTCGGCCTCCCGGCCCTGCAGCGCCCGGCCCGGCCTAGCTCGGCCTCCCGGCCCGGCCTAGCTCGGCCTTTCGGCCCTGCAGCGCCCGACTTGGCCTAGCCCGCCCTCCCGGCCCTGCAGCGCCACTTCCTTCTGCTGGGCCTCAAGGGAGAGGGCAGATGCCAAACGGCCAAAACATGGACACGAGAGGCTGCTCTTACCCAGAGGTAGTTTGGCCATCTAAATGTGGCCATCACTGCTCCCACAAGCAGAAAAGAACCACACGAATCTTGAGCAGCTCCCTGGGTACCCCCTACCCACAGCCCAGGGAGAAACAGGGAGTGAAAATGAAGTAACTCAATGCATCTGACTTTTTACCTAGCCAAAACATTAACTGTCAGCAACTCACCAGCTGTTCCAGCTCCACAGTGAAGCAACCAGGCCAGTGCATCACCATCCCACCGGAGCTGAGTAATAAAAAACCCCAGAAATCACGACCCAGGAAATTCTGTAGCCTTGAAGACCACTGATGACAGCTTTGTTTTCCAGAAACAACCGTCCTACACATGTATTTTAAACATATGTTAGGAAATAAATGTGGCTCCAATTTCAGAACCTCATTTTTTGCCTTCGAGAATGAAGGATTTCATTTAAAAGAAATGGAAGTGTACCCAAAGCCCGCAGAACAATGAGGTTTGAGATGGGCCACTTCCTCACACTGACACCAGCTGTCGCGGACCTCTGACAGGTCTCCGCCAAAACTCAGTTGGAGAACTATTACAGCCCCACATACAGTCACAGTTGAGTAGCTGGCCTAGGTAACTGATAAAATCAAACACACAGAAGGACTAGAAAATGGAAGAGCACTATTTTCTCAGAGGTGTTAATTACAGGTAGAGCTAAATAACACCCTGCCCCTCAAAATGACAAGTTGTGAGGGAAGGAGGCTGGAAATAGTGGGAGTATCTACACACCTTTGTAGTTTAGAGAATATAATAGCCTACTCCGAGGAAACAAGTTAAGGTACTGTACTGCAATACACTTAAGGCTTACGTTTTCCCTGCAGGTTTGTAAGAAAGAAAAGTCTCTGGATTCTTGAAAGCAGAGTAATTCCGTTACTGATTTCCCCTTGCATCGCTAATAACACTCTTTTCTTCCCACATCTTAGCGTGAGAATAGGATGATACGGCTCCAAGCTAAAAATACCCCCACAATTACACTAGTTCTGTCAGTAATTCAAGGTTAAAATAAAACATTTCAACATTTAACATCTTTACACTCTTTTTCTTGTTTGCAATGCAAGTCCCAGATGGCTCCACAAACATTTAAAACCCCCCAGATTTTGGGACACCTTCAAACAGGGTATTGCATTAAATGACAGTGGTTCCCACTCCAATGTAAAAACCATCTGATGCCATCTGAATACGCCACCTTCCCACAACAGCAGCTTTGAACTTGATGATCTATAGAACTCTCTTCTTTTTATTTCCTCCCCTCTGAGGGAAGAAGCACATGTCATAAGATTCACATCACTAACAGGCTTGTTCTTCTTGGTTATGTTTTGCAAACGTCTTGAATGCAGTCCGTGGACCAAAGGGGTCTGCTAATCACAGGCTACTAAAAAAAGATCATCATGTTATGAAGTTCAACAAAAACATTTCAGAAACTAATAAATAAAACTGAACCAGTTTCTAAGAAAATGTATTTAATTTTCATTGTATGGAAATACCTTTGTTTTTCATTTCCATGGTACAAAAATGTTAAATACCAAACATTTTCTGAAATCTACCAACGCAGATCCCTTTTTAAACAAATATAGGGTTGGTGCAGTTAGCAGGTTTGTCACAGGTACCAGAAAACATTTTTACAAAAACCCCACGAGCTGGGGAAGAAGGAAGGAACAAACAGATCAAGACTCAGGGTGAAAACAGCAGTAGATGTGAGAATAAAGGAAGACTACCTCCCACCAGGAAATTAATGTTTGAAAACTTGCTCGCTACAAGTTTTTGAGAGGGTACATGTCAGGTTGGTAGTTAGATGAATACTTGCTGCACAGGGAGCGGGGGCAGAGATCGGAAAACTGAAGACATCCAAATAAATTAACTGGCAGAAAGCAGCATGTCCAGCTGCAACTCTACCTGTTCCCAGAACGCTGACAGATGACTGATACTGCCTGAAAAGGTAGCTGAAGATGAGGAGGTTTGTGGTAACTCCCCTCAAGCACAGGAAACAGCCTAGCAAGAAACAGTGGAGTGCCAGCTCTTTGTGTACATTCCCTAGCCAGCATGCGAGAGGAGGCGACCAAAACACGTCGAGTCTTGCTTCTCATCTAGCATCATTACGACAGCAAGGATTTCACATGACCAACAGCAAATCATACACCAGTTAACATACACACAGGTAAAACTGACAGTGATTGCTCAAGGAACAGTTTAAAATAATTAAACTGATTCTTCAGGACATACACTGCTTTGTTAACACCACTTTATTTAACAAAGTATGGCTTCCAAGAGGTGTTTTCTCGTAACTGCTTTCAATCAATTCCACTTGTTAAGGCAGTTGTTTACTACCAAGTTTCAGGGACTTCAAAAATTCCAGTTGAACTAGTTGTGAAGCTTCCTAAAAGAGTCATAAACAATACACAAACTTCAATATACAAACACAGAAAGGAAATACGGTTACTTAGGTTTCTAGTTCGTATTACAAACGGAATCCTCAGCCATGAAATGGTGAATTTTAAATGGAAGTATAACAGAAAGAAATTATTGCTTGGGTAAATCCACAATTTGACACTTCTACAACAAAAACCTACTGTTTCTTGTACTTCTCAAAATCTGCATCTCCTGAGAGTTAAGATTTCTTACAGGTCCAGCTAGACGTGTTCCAAGTATGCTGACTCCACTCAATCAAGCTTAAGGGACAGTTAGTTAACCTTGCACTTCTTCGTAAAGTACTGGATTAACAGGGAAATCTACTCTAGAATCTCAAGAGATTTCCTCCAATTTTGCTTCTGAAATGTAAAATATATTGCATAACCTTAAAAGTCATGTTAAAAAAGGTATTAAGAACAGCTCAGAAGGTCTCTTTATTGTAAGTAAGCAAGTAAAGAATCAATTACATGCTGCTTCACTTGGTTGGCCTTAGGTGGGGTTTTGTTTGCTTGGAGAGGGGTACTGGTGGTTATTTTGGGGGGCAACTGGCTTTGTGCTGGTTTGTTGGGGGATTTTTTACAATTCTTTTATGCTGTAATCTTTAGTTTACAAAACACTTCTGGAATAACCTCACAGTCACAAGCTGTTTCCCAAGAAGACATTCGAGAGAACGACTTAGATTCTCTTCAGGCCTAGGGCAGTTCAAAACAGAACAGAAACCCACACGCATGAGCGGTGCACATACCTGCTGGGACTTGTTCTGTCTTGATCTTTTTGAACTTTTTGGCTCTTTTCTTACTCTCTGGAAGGGACTCTGCACAAGAGCCTGTCTGATCATATTCTGGATCTTGGCCTTCTCCTTCTTCCATTTCATCAGAACCAGTTTCTTCCTGAATAGGACTCATGCTCCTCTTCCCCACTGTACTAGTACTTGTAAAACTGCAATGCAGAAGAAATATGGTTATGAACAAGACATCAACCTGAGAAGGACCTTCTTCCCAGTGGGGGTGGCAGAGCACTGGAACGGGCTGCCCAGGGGGGTTGTGGAGTCTCCTTCTCTGGAGATGTTCAAGACCTGCCTGGATGTGTTCCTGTGTGACTTGGTCTGGGTGGTCCTGCTGTTGCAGGGGGATTGGGCTAGATGATCTTTGAGGTCCCTTCTGATCCCTAACGATTCTATGATTAACGCAATTTGATGAATGAACAGCATGTGGAGGGCTTACTCATCGCTCCGCTGCCAGAAAGAGAACAGGCTCTACCTGATTAAATTGCCCATAAACTTAGTAATGATACTTTATCTATGGAACAGCAGCACTCCAACTAGTACTAGGGTAATTATTTTGAAAGGATCAGAGAGCGAAGTGGGGAGCAACAGGCAGGAAAACAGTGACGCATCATCACTATAGAATCATAAAATGGTTTAGGTTAGAAGAGACCTCAGAGATCTAGTTGCAACCCCCCTGCCATGGCAGAGACACCTCTCACTAAAACAGGTCTGCCCTGCATTAAAGAAGAAGAGATGCTTCCTGTAGTAGAAATAAAACAGGACTTAGTATTTCTTTGCAGTAGGTTTTAGATGTGCCAAGTGTTTTCAGTCTATTTAATACAGACTTCATTATAGACCTAAACCTCATGTCACATGTGCCAGGACAATCTCCTCCTCCCCAAGTTTTCCTAAGTACCATCGTTCAGTTACACTAACTTCATTCGATATGGACTTTATTAGCAAGTTCCTATATGGTTTTTAGGGGCTGAACTTGTCTCCACCACATTTAGAACTCCCACCATGACAAAAGCCATGGCACACCTGCATTTAACTTTGTGAAGCACCCAAAACATAAGCTTGTATGAGAAGAACAGAAGCAGTTTAATATTTTACAACATGACACAGTGTTTACGGAAAGATGTAACGAGAGCTGGAGCTTGTATCAGAACGTGCCCAAGAGAGATAAAGCAGAAAGACCTGTTTTGGTTGTATGACCATCCCACTTGGTCTTTCCAACCAGCAGAAAACACCCAACCCCAAATAAAAGCCCACCCCACCACAAACGAGTAACAAGAAATCCCCTCCTATGACAGAAGTATAACTTAGGTGCTCCGTTGAGGAGGAGAATGGCAGTAACTTGCTAGATTAATAACACAATTCTGGTAAGACTGAAAGACCCTTCCTATTCACAGCTACAGAAGTGACCATGTGTCCTGTTACCATCGTATCCAAAACCTGTCACTTAATATAACACGGTGAAAACAGAACAAGAAGCAGACAGCAACACACTGCACCAGGATCAAACTTGGCATCTCCTGTTTTAATTATGTTCTTAAATAATTAAAGCCCTTTCCAAGTTTTACTCCAAAAGCTTAGAGCAGTGGAAGTGTAATAATCAGCCTTGCTGCATCTGAAGCACAACAACTACTTCAGAGCGGTCGAGACTGGACTTCCTACCCTGTGGCAGCACGATACTCCCCTGAGCAGCCTACCACAAATCGAGACGCCCTTTACAAGCTTGTAACGGCTTCATTTCCAGATGACACAAGCTATTCAGAAACATCAAATGAATAAAGAGAATCAGTGCATTCGGTTAACGAGAAGTAGTGCTACTAGGTCAAGCTCAGAGGCTGCGATCAGACCTGCTCTCCAGATCTCAGTATTTCTAAGATTTGCCTAACCACATGCGTGACACAACCCCCTGTGCTCCTTTGCCCATGAGCCTGTGACAACTGAAGTACCACCACTGACTTACATGCACAGTAATACATACAGAGGAAAAAAGTCACCCGTTGGTTAATTACCTGAAAATTGCTGAAACCCCACCCAAAGCGCAGTAAAAACTCCGGAGCTGGCAGTGCAGGAGCAGTCTCACCTGTTCACACAGTAGTAGCGACTCTGGGAAATGTAAGGAGTGCACTGGGTTTTCAACCTCTTTCTCTCCATCTCCTTCCAGCTGTCTTCTGTACATTTTCTTTTCGCCTGTTTTTCTTCATGTTTTTTCTCCACATATTCTGCATAAGTCTGGATCCTGTAACTCTCAGCGTACCTGCTGGTGTTTACAGCTAAGGGCAAGAAGAGTGATGTGACACAGAGAACACTGTTAAGTGACAGCACGCCCTCTCTGGAAATAACTCACACTGAAAAGCAGAACGCAGCGAGCTATTCCTTCTGTTCGTGTGAACGACTTCTGCCATTGCCAGTTACTCTAAAAAAACCCAAACTCTCCTGAATTCGCGTGGCAAGTTTGAATGAGACACCTGAAACTCAGTATCAGACTGAGTTTTAGGTTAAATCTACCTAAAACTTCACTTTCAAACTAGAAACCATCAATTCCCCAGTCGTAATCCTCTTCCAGATTGCTTGTTGGCAAGCAAAGATTTCCTGGACCTCTTCCCTTTTAGTCTCATTACTTAACTCAGCAGGTTTATCTTGCAAGCGTGCCAGGAAAATACGACACTTGCAAAGCCTTTGCCAAGACTGTTTGATTGCTGTGAAACACAAGCTTAGCTGGGCTGCGTTTTTGGTTGCACAAGACATCTGTGGAAGCAGCACTGAACTAGTGTCCAGCTGCTCCATCCCTTTAACATTCGGTCTTCATGAAACTAAAACAGACAGCGGGTTCAAGGGAGAAGGATTTCTGTCAATGCAAAATCAGAACAGCTTAAAAAATGAAGACTTGCACTGCCTTCACTCAAATTAATTTACCAACACTCCTCCAAAGTCCCACCATCTTCACAGCTCTCAGCCTTTAGTCTGCGAGCCAAGCTCTGGCCCGAAGCCATCAACACAACTGATGAATCAGCACATTCAACTGACGGTCAAGTGGTGTCCTCTGCTGTTTTCAGCCTAACTCGCTGAAAGAAAGTCTTGGCAATCAACCAGTAACCCAGTTTAAATATAAATCCAAACAAAGGACCAAGCAAAAGAACCCAGCAAATTGTTTTTCAATACACTCGGGCTGCCCACTCCGAAATGCAGACATTGCCGTGGAGACAGGAACGCTGACTGTCTGATGCACGTTCTGATTCCAGCTGCAGCGCTGTCACCTTGAACGCTGCTAGAACAAACACTACCAACAGCAACCTCCAACGCTGCGACACGGAACGCGTGAAGCAGATGTGCGGACCTGTTGTTTAACTCTTTCAGAACAGACAATCTGTTTTCCATATTGGCTACGCCCCTGTGAAACGACCCACCTACAGCACCAGCCAGGGCACAGAGATGTTGCTGCCATCTGCCAAACCTACACAAAGCTGGGCAACTGCGCCTTTCATTTCAAACCCAAGAACAGGCATCAGCGACTAACAGCCTCGTGAGAGTGCTGCGCTAGGCACAGGGCTGTTACTCATGCCTCCTGTCACAGCCCTAGCACTTGTTTTGAACTGAGAAGTTGCAGGCATCATGAATGAATGAATAGCACTCCCTGGCACTGCTGCGCGCCAGCTGACACTCCTCAGAGCAGGCCTCGCTCAGCTAAACCCAAGCACGGCTTGCAAGTCACTCAAGACTGATTAAAACAAAGCACACGCCGCCATGGATCGTCCGACAGACAGTGATTGGTTAGAACACAATAACTATTTCACATTATTTGTTGGCTATAAACGAAGCAATCTGGCCTGGATGTGAAGTAATAAAATTAACCATTCCGCAGCCAAAAGATTTTAGGATCAACTTCTGTAAGAGTCATCATTTTTGATCAAAGGCAAATGTGCTTTCTTGAAGTAAACCCTGTGCTTTACAGTGACCCACTCACACCAGACACACGCAGACATCCATCCAGAGGTGAGAATACAGTCAATAGGAAATGTTACATCCCGAGTATATTGCTTCATGAAGGTGTATGGAGAAGGCCAGAGAGGCCCACAGATACATCAGTACTGCACGGTCTTGAAGAGCAGCTTCCTGTAAAGCCTTTTCTCTGATGCTTCCTTTAGTGCCGAAGCACGACGCAGGTCCATTGCTCCAACGTTGCTAGAATGCTCTGTGTATGCTAACACACTGAAAAGAACTTGTTGGGGGGGGTTATTTACTTCTTTCAAGCACACATTTCTAAGAGAAGCCTGAGCTAGCAATGAGCAGCACGTGGCTGCACGTCATGACGCCTGCTGCAGCCGTCAAGCTTCTGTCTCAGAACAACAGCAACAGGCAGTACTGTAGGGAAAGCGTTTCTGGAGGATTTGCCTTCCCTACTTTTCAGGCAAGCACCGAGCGGGCAGGCTGCAGCTGCCGGGCCCAACACCGTGCACAAAGACACCCTCTCACCAAGCCTTTGCTATTATGAGTCTGTGAGAATGCAGAGCAAGACGATGACAGGTAAGTCGCTGACACTATTAAGCCTCTTAATGAATAACCAGACAAATATCTTGTGTAGGTTAAACCCCCACAAGTACAATAAATACACAGATGAAGGCTGCAACACTGAACACTCGAGTTTATGAAATACCAAGATGAAAATTCACCCGTGAAGCCCTAAAATGACCTCTGTAAAGACACTGCACGGATCTTATCTGATCACATAACCCTGAAAACATGGGTCTGCTGCCTCGGTCAGACGGACAGCGTTCGTTTATCCACCCTATGCTTCCACAGCCTTATTTGCTGTCTTCTAGGGCTATTTATGCAGGATTCTTTTAACAAAAAAAAATAAAAAATAAAAAAAATCAGTTGTTTGCACGCGCACTTTTCCCTGACACTTAAAAGCCCTGAATAATTTAACAGGTATTTACTTAAGCCAAGGTACTTCCAGAAATGTAATCGCTGACTGTCTCGGAGAACACAGCAATGATTTATCGCTGGATAAACAAGCAAGAAGCATCGATGTGACTACTGGGAACTCTCAAGCCTTTTACTCCCTTAGCACCACTTAGTGCCAATTATTAAATCTGTGGTGTTTCAACAACTTTCCAATTATTTAACTTGCCTGCTTGCCCACCTCTTTCCCAAGGGCATTAACTGCACCTCTGCATGTGCACTGCTCCTCCTCAGCTGCCCAAACACTAAACAGGCTAGAAGCTTCTGTTCTAAAAACACCCTAAGTCTCAACATGTTGTCAGAGAACTTTTTATCAGTTTCACAGACACAGACCACTTGCCCAAGAGAAATCGTCTGTACTGCATCTGTGAACCAGTGATGCAAACGTAAACCAAACTTCCCTCAACACACAGAAACCTCGTGGATGTTAAGGATTCAAGACATGATTGGGCAGGATATGGGGAAAAAAAAAATCTCAAAAAGCCAAACAAACTGTGAGCCTGCACATAATCTGAATAACAAGTAAAGTAACAGTAATGGCTGCGATCTGATCTACTGCAGAATGACTCCAGCTTCCTTGTCCTGCACTAAGGAAGTTTCCTGTTGGAGCACGTACCCAACAGGGATTTCACACTCCCTTACTGGTCAGAACACACCCACATGAAATACAGTTTCTCACAGATCTGCAACTCACTGCTGCAACTGAAAACTAAAGACATCTCTCGGTTTTGAAGTAAGGGTCAGGTATTTAAAAAGTCATGAAATGAAACAGGGCTTTCAGCCAAGTCCAGTTTGGCCTTGTTGTCCTTGCTGCAACACATGGGTTTGTTCTATAAACCTTTAGATCTTCTCACGACATCTGAACCAAGTCAGTAGTTTTACCACTGGAATCACAGACCTTGTTGATCAGAGCATTTTACATGAGCCAGCTGAAGTGAAGCTTTAACACTGAGGTACACTCAGAAACACTCACCTATTTGGACTTGTTCTGGTTGGCTCAATGACACAAACGCTGATGTATCATCGATCCATGAAATCTGAATGTTACCTAGAAAGGGGAAAGGAAAGAACTGTGACCATTTTTATCTTGGGCCGAGCCACAGGTTCTCTGATGTGCCATGATGTAAAAGCAAGTCCACTAGCAGCAACTTCACCTGAAAGGGCTTTTGTCCACTGTCAAGGAGTGCGGGAGCCTGAAGTGCTCAGAAAGCAGTGCCTGCTCGAGCTCACAGGCAGGGCCTGCAACCTCAGACTCACTGGAACAGGGACCACAAGGAGAGACAAGTCTAATACCTATTCGACTCCCAGAGTGATCTTCTACCTCTTCCTCATTTTTTTTAATAAATCTTTTAACAAGTCAAGTAACCTTTGGGGGCTTTTTCAGTCCTTCCTTCGTATGTCCTACATACTTCTCCAATAAAAAAATCAAAGCAGTTTTTTGGGGGGGGCTAGATGATCTTTCAAGGTCCCTTCCAATCCCTAACGATTCCATGAAGATTAAATCCTCTCCAGCATTCTGCTGGCATCACGCTGCAGTACAGAACAAACAATCAGAAACCACTTGATGGGTTTTACACAGGCCCAGGCGCCCTGCACAGGCTACCATGTCACAATTCCAGGTGTGAAGGAGAATGCCACCCTCCTGTTAAACCAGCATGGTGACCCCCAGCAAGCACAAGAGTTACTAGGCTGACCGTACCGACGGCCTTCCATCCTCCTGCTGGTGATTTAACACCCTTACGGACACGGCAGCAACTTTTTCATGGGTCTCATGTTTGCCCTGAGTCTGTTGGCCACGTAGACCTTAAGGCATTAAGTGGGGTGCATGACTCTGAAACAACTGCACTACAATGACCAAGTTGTGGCTCTATGGCTTGGTCTAGGTGATCCTGGACTAGATGATCTTTCGAGGTCCCTTCCAATCCCTAATGATTCTATGAGTCTATGAAAGAGCAAGTTTGCTTGTCTCCAAAATGGGAAAAGCCTATTTCATGACAGAGAGCCAACCAGACACTTGTCTGCTTAAACACATGTAAAACTATGCAGATTTTACAGAGATTATACTCCAGTGGACAAAAGGGGTGAGACTGGGGGCAGGAAAAAGGACAAACTACAAGGCCAAGCAGAAAACTTTTAGGAACAGGGAAATTACACATTTAGTCACACACGCTCTGCTTAGAGCCTCCAAGACTAACGCACTGTAAAGAAAAGATTTTACCTTGTTAAATGAAAATCAAGTAAACACTAGGGTAAACAAAATAAAATATGGTAAATAAAAAAAAATGGCATTTTTTTAAAAAGTTATTTCCCTTTCAAACGAATTCCCATTCCCTCTACCCACCTACACAAACTCTTCCTTCCTCCCAGGAGGAGCTGGGAATGAAAGGCTCAAGGGCTCTGCAATATTCAACAAGCACCACATAAAGCCCAGGGCACAGCATTCAACAATTCCACAACATGATTCTTTATTACCTGTGCTGGAAGGAAACTATCTACAGATCAAAAATAACAAACAAAACTAAGGACTGGGGAAGCTTATGGCAGGACAGTCGATTTCACTCACCAAAGGCACTGAAAAGCTGGTAAAGGTCACTAGTCTTCCACTCTTTGGGAAAAGTAACATGAAGAACATGATCTCGCTTTGGCTGCACTGTGAAACAAGAAAGCATTTGTTAAAGGTTGATTAAAAAGTTCATTGGACACACTGACACAGTGCTGGGACAGCTAATTCAAACAGGAACCACAAAGCTGTTAACTCTGTTAAATCTCTATTATTCTCTGGTGAAAGCTGAAGAACTTACAGTTTTACTGTTTCATTAAATAAACAAAAAGAGGGAAGACTTTTAGATTCTTTGGCAAGTGGATAACAACCTAATCCCATCTGATGCCCCACGCTCTATACGCAAGATAATCTTCAGAGTTCCTCCCCAAGGAAGCTTGTCAGAATGGAAGTTCTGCGAGCTGACAGTGAAATAAGCTACTTACAGTCTGGTCCTTCCAAATTGAGATATGGTATGTCCATTACTCTCATAAGAAATAGCCTGAAGCAAAATGGAAAAACACCATCAGAAAGCTTCTGCCTGAAGACTTTTTAAGAAATTTTCCTTCTTACAGTTTCTTAGATGCTGCTTCTGAAGAAGGGAATTAATCATCCCACCCATATCCAGCTACAGTAAAACACACAGACCTCTAATTAAGTCAAATTCATTATGAAACAATCCCGATTCAAGATGGTACTTGGCATCGTGTTATTAATTTTACTTAATAAAGCTGTTATTGTTGAAAACACTGAACACTGAGAAAGCAGCAGCTTTGCAGAGGATCCTCCTGTGTACGTCACTGTGGACAGACTTCAAGAGCTGTCATTCTAAGCACATAGGCACCTTCCCACCTTCTGACCACAGCATCGTGCCCTAGACTGAATGGAGCTGAACTGGAAACCCAAACAACTAGAACTGCAAAAGCCATCAAGACACTTTAGGGAAGGAAGATCAGCAGGACAAATCTTTTCCTTCGACTTGAACCTGAGGAGTTTCTCACAACATCACAAAAATGCTTTCAGTAAAAACGCAGCTTCACCTTTCAGAACTCTCTCTCTCCAAAATAAGCAGCCCAGTCCAGCCGTAGGTACAGACACCACACTGCTCTTACTTGCTGGGTATAGTGTTCACTGGAGGACTGGAAGAACTTTACTACCGTAACTTAAAGAGCTTCAGAGTGTTCAACAAAGTACTAACTGATCTAAACAGCTGATAATAACACGTGAAGTGTGCAGACTGGTCAGTGATTCCTTCTGCCAGACACACTACTGTTTTTTCAATCTTTGAACACTATGTCCTTAGGATTACTTGTAGAAGTGTCTAAGGGACACCTGCCTTTATACCTCAGGAGAAGTGTTTAGCCATCTAGTACATAGAAGCATATAGAACTACATAGTAGATGGAAGCATTGTCTTTACATTCAGGAGAAAGAGAAACACCAAACCAGCACACTTGGGAGAAAACAGACTACATGACAGGCCCCAGTTACAGTCCCACTGTTCCATCTAATATCTCTTCCTGAACACCAGGGAGGACAGGGTATAATGTGCACTGTGTTCCCCCGAGCACTGCAGAACCTAAAAGGAGTTTTATCCATAAAAATGAGAAACATCAGCATCAATTAACTTTAGAAACTGTGATGATTAGAGTGCAGCACTAAGTAATGCAGCTATTTTACAAAGGAGCCAGAGTTTCTCATAGTTAGCCTTAGGTGCCATCCTCCTGCAGCCTGAGCTTCATGGCAGCTGTGTCTGAAGAGGACAAGAGTAACAGAAGCCTCAGAGCACAGCTCCAGCAGGGTCACAGATGAGGACATCCTTGCTCTGACATCCCCTAGAGATCTGGGGCAATACTGACAGGACAGACAGTGCTATTTGCTCAGAAAATAAACAATCCAAAGCAACCAATTCACCCAGGAAACAATACAGGAGACACAGTGATCGGGCCAGAACGGTGTCTTTTAGGAATTTAGAGCAGGGGGAACATGAAGACGGAGTACGGGAGCATCCTCCAAGGAGGAACAGAAGAGAGATGACTCTATTCCATCTCTGCTGAAGACATCAGGCAGGAGCACAGTACCACCCCGGAGCATCTCACCAGGCAGAAAAACGTGCAGGTCTAGGAGCTACGCTCTGCTAACAAGAGGACTTCAAACTGCTGAAAGATGATCAGTTTCATTTAATTTTAAAGCCATTTTAAGACTTTATCAGCAACCCAAGGAATGGTCTGCTTTAAAAAGAACCTTTTCAAGACTGTCTTGATAAAAGTTCTGAGCATATTGCCTCTGATTAATTGCCTCGTAACAAGCCACCCTGCTCAGCTGCTGCCAGGAGATGGTTTTGTGACAGAGAGTACAACTTTCATTTGTTTAGCTTACTGTTTGCATGATGCAGTTTGTGTTTTGCTTGAAGAACATGACTACAGCACAAAGGAAAAGGTTTCCTTGTTCTGACTGCTGCCCACAGGACCAGGTAGAGCTTCTGGAGGAAGGAGGAAGATAGGGTGTTTTTTTTTTCTCTCCAGGAGGAAAGGAGGATGCTCAGCTAGGGAAAGCTTCAAAACCACAAACTAGAGAAAACTAAGGGTAGCAGGAAGCTAGCTGGCAGCCCGGAGCACACCTGGAAAAAAGCCCCAGAAGCAACATACTTTCTAGGGACTTTAAGGTATCTATGCAAGTTGCACCAGCCCTGGAAGCTACTCACAGGTAGCTAAAGAGACCGAGCACGGGAAGTAGAAATCTGCTCTGCCCAGGCAAAACCAACAGAGCCAAAAACTTGTTCCTTTAAATATCTAACTTCCAAGCTTTTTCATCATGATTATTCCCTCATTTGTGAAGTCCACCTGAAGCTAAATAATTAACTTCACCAACTCCTACCTAACAGGGCTTGAAAGGATGGAATTTCTCCTGAATTTAAACGAACAAAACAGACAGTCGAAAGCACTAGCAGCTTTTTAGTGTCAACTCCTTTCCCTCTTTGTGACAGCTTACGCTACCTTCAGAAGCTTCAAAGGCAAATACTACAGAATAAATGTGCAAAGGATCAAGGCTGTGTGACTTGGTCCAGGGGAGCCTGCTCTGGCAGGGGGATTGGGCTGGATGATCTCGTGAGGTCCCTCCCAATCCCTAACGTTCTGTGATTACTCAGGTAAACTGCACGACGATCAAATTCAAACGCAACGCACTGATCACAGCGTCAGCCCACAAACTGGTACACACACTGCCTTCTTAAAAATGGGCTACAATGGAACGTTACTGAAGTAGCTTTGTTGTTTGGGTGGATGTTACAGTAGGAATATTTAAGTGTTTGCAGACCTGGTGTACTCACTTTTAACTATCCCCAGTTTCTTACAAACATCAAGAACATCTTCAAGAAACTCCCAAACTCGGCTCCAGAAAGAATTTCCTAATTGTACACATATGGCCATTAAAGCAGGGACCCTTCTAAGTGTCCTTCAAGAGGTCAGCAGAAAGTCAGCCACTGTCTTCAAAAGAAGATCGTGCTTCCTATGCAAACTCTGGCCTCTCTGCAGAACTAACAGTGTGAACCAGAAAGTCCATCAAAACTGAAGTGTAAAGAAAAATGCAGGTAGCCATCCATTCTGAGGCTAGAGAGAGATACTCCACAGCTAGTGTTTAGCATTTCTTCCATTACAACTACTTACTTGTTAAAAAAAGGTTCAATGAGCACTGATTTAGCAGACACGTGGCTTTTCGGAGGACTGAGGAATGAACCTGGTGAATGAAGACAAAATTCAGTACCTCATAAACAGCTGCAGACAAGCACTAACAAGATGGTCTGAAAAAGACTACAGATACCTAGGAAATTAGCCATGGAGATAAAGCACAAGCCAGTGATGTAAGCATCATATCCTGCTTCATGAAGTTGTTCAGCAGCTGTATCGTAACTGGGAAACCCTTCCGCGCTCTCTGAGGGGAGAGAAAGAAGAACTTGTGAACACATTAGCCCAGAAGTTAAAGGCAGCCCCACATACCTCCCCACACACACAGTTTGCCAGAGCAGGACATCTTTTGTGCAGCTTTACAGAAAGTCCAAACATTTCCACTAAGTCTAAAAAAGCAGCTTGTTTTCTAGTGTTTAAATACGAATAGGCTCCTAGGATAGAAGCTCCTGCCTAAGAAAAAACTAGCAATCCACAGACCTGCTTGGCCAAACTCCTGTTCTGACATACTGACACGCTTATTCCTGACTCTCTTGCATTTCAGAGAACAGACAGGATAACTGAAGACTCTGTTAACCCGTTTGCCAGTCATTCAGTTGACCTATGGCCAGATTTTTCAAGCTATTTAAATTATGAAGATGGAACCATGTGGATATCTTAACCAAAGGATATCTTAATTAACAACTTAATTAACAATCATGCTTTGTGCTTATGTGAAGACCTTGAGAAGTCGTCTTCTCCTGAATCACTTCTACAAGTGGAAAACTTAAATACTTCTGCGAAGTGTTCAGAAGCGCTCAAGTCTCAGAGAAGCATGTACACATCACATGTCTTTATCAGTAAACATTGTCCCACTTTCAATATTAAAAGTTACTTCACCCTCTGGAGCTGGCTTCTCAACCTCCAGAAACCTGGCTTGTTTTCCTCTAGAAACTGTACTGACTCAAAGCAAAAACCAGCTGTTTAAGAAGCCAGAATCACGACCCTTGCACTAAGGTACTGACTGTGTTCAGCCTAGCAAAAGAAGCTAAAACAATGATGAAACATACCCAGGATTTAGAACAATGAGACAGAAATATTAGCAGAACTTATACAATGCAAACACGTAACACTACATATGTGAAAAAGAAAAAAGCCTGAAACTTGAACTCAAATTTAACATATAGAACTAGAACTACAGCAGCAAAACATCAGCCCTTTTTTCAGATGACTGCTGTATTAATTATTTAAAAGATGTAGTTGTCTGAGAGTCAAACAATGTTAAGCTACACCAGCCGAGCTGAAAAGGCCATTTCCTAGTGCCTGACTTCATTTTTGGTTCTTTAAAAGCACAGAATTGCTTTGGTTGGAAGAGATCTTTAAGATGGACACAAATGCAAAAGCAAACATGCATGAACAGTTCTAGCATTTTTGAACATTCTTCGCTTTGAGTCTTACGAACTAATTACCACACTTACGAGACGGTTAACTGTCATGACCACATCTTGCTCAATTAAAAACAACTGCTAAAATTATCGTCTTCTATTATATCAGCAAAAAATAAGACCTGATGGATGCAAATTCTATGACACCCTGAGAAGAAGGTACAGAGGATGCACCACTGATTGCTCTGCGTGCAATTACTGTACCTGCTCACGGTATTACTTAGTTCTAGGCGCCAACTGCTCAACAGCTGCTGCTCGCTGCCCAAGAAGGCTGCAGGTGATCTATATCTTTCCTGTTCCTACAGCTTAAGAGACCCTGTCCAGCGCATTCAGAAACGACAAAAAGAAAAGCATCACTCATCTTCGACTAAAGAGAGACTTTCCCTTCCAACACACCCTACTTACTGCCTCTCTTTTCTACACCAGCAGCTTATGCAAAATTCCAGAACCTGGAAGGAAGCCTGCCATTTGATTAAACACCCACTCACTCCCCAGAAGGCAAAGAAACCTCTCAAGGAACTCTCATAATTTCCAGAACACACATGACTAGTCACTACTTGGTTTTCCTCATCCAAACGCTTATTAGAATGCTCTGGCTTTGATCTGAAGAGCAGTACCAACCAAATGAAGCAGTCTGAAAGCAATTTCAAGTGACTTAACAAATACCAGCTTAAAAAGCAAAATGCCATCGCGAGAAGATGATGAAGCTGCTGTTCACTGAATACATCCACTCTTCTACTGTCTGATATACAGTGGAACAATTCCTCCTGGCTCCCACTAACAGCTCTAAATACAGCTACCTTGTACATATCCTGTGTTTTAAGCCCCTTTCGCCAAACCCTGGAGTACGTTTTCTCAGAAACAAGACCCTTTTGACAGACAGCCTTACCAACTTTGGGAGGGCTGAATGGAACCTCTTTCAAGCGCTTTTCCAGTTCTGCAAGGGATGTATTATTAATGATCTCCTGGAAGACAAGACACCATTAACTGCCAGTGCCAAGCACTTTTCCCCTGGAAAACACATTCACACAGGATAAAATGAATACTGACTGCTGCCACCTCGTGCTCTCTACGGACAGAGAACACCAGCTTCATTTCAAGCGAATACACCAGAAAAACCAAACACCGGTTTAAAAACGCTGACTTGCCTCACCTACGTGAGTCACAAGAACTTGCCACGACATCTCGGAACTCCCAATGATGGCTTATGGCCAAGTATGATCAGTATTTAAATCTGGTTCCATGCATGGCCCATACGGCAGGGAAAAAGGAGAACAAACAGCTGGGCAAAGTATCTTCGATATAAACCATAACAGCTGGAAGCATTCAAGGTGACTCTTGATGTGTGCTGGCTGACCAGATGTTCTTGAGCACTTTTAGAGGTGTAAGCACTGCTGACTTCAAACAACACAAACACAGTGCAAAAAGCCCAATAACCAGAAAGCTGTTCCTATGCTCCAGCCTTGCTGACTTGCATTACTTGTTTTATGCTCCATATTAAATCACGTATCTACAGGCGTATATAAAATATGACTAAGAGATACAGAGATGATTAATTTCTTCAGACAGGACTTGTTGAAGTTACACACTTTGTCAATCCATGTAACAGGAAAAACATGCAGAATCAACAGCAAGAGGAAAGAACACCTCTTGCACAGTCTGTCTTCAAGCTGTCTGAAACTTCTGATGACAAATTATCCTTGGAATCAAGACAGCTGTTCACGGTTATCAAGTCTGTAAGGACCATCACCTTCTATCGCCAAGTATACCAAGGATTTGGCACAGTGAACCAGTTCAAGTGAAGCACTGTACTGGCACCCAAGAGCAGCACTTGGTAACAGCAGTCTAAAACAAAAGCATCTACTGTAAAAATGACAACTATAAGCACAACTGTCCCAAACATAAGGCTTGTGCAGGATGGTTAGTTTTCAGAACACACTAGTCTCTACTCTTACTGCAGCAGTATGCAATACAAATCTCACATTTGTCTTAGCATAAACACCTACTAAACACGTTTCAATAGGCTTTTCTGTGATGCAGTGCTCTAAATTCAGAGAGGTATGAAGAGAGAGATTCAATTCATTCATTCCACAGGCACACAGGAAAGCAACACACTGTGATCACTGACCTTCATACTTCTGTGGAAGAATAAAAGCATCTTGCAGTATGAGTTTAAGAAAAGACTGATTTTTTCCCTCTGTTGACTAAGCACTGAAGAGCAGGCCACAACAGAACCTAATGAAGGTGCTCCAGCACCAAATGTAAGTATTCACGTGACTCTGGACTGCCAAACACACAAGCAGCTCCCAGGTACCACTTATTCACTCCTATTCTTTCCTCCCAGAGAGGTGCAGTCTTGTGCTCATTTACAAGACAAAATGCTTTGCTAATCACATTTTTAGTAAGAAGTCTGTACACATTTAGAATTCAAAGCTGGGGAGTTTCCTTAAAATTGCAACACGTCACAGGCACAAGTTTGAAATCTAATAATTTGGTCATTTTAGATAAGAAGTTATGAAATAAATCACTCCTCTACAAAAAAGAAGCATCACAGAAGACACTAGATGTTCTTCTCAGAAGACAACTTGTTTCAGGACACAGTTAAAGCAAACATGTATCATCTAATGATACCTGAATTATGAGCATTACTGTGCTAATTTACCTTAAAAGGCTGCGTACTTGCCATCAGTTTAGTATCCAATAGCCTACAAACAAAGGAAGAGTTAAGCAAGCTGAAATGGAAGGATGCCCGTTTTGCCCAATCACAAAGTTGTGATGTTTTGAATGCACCAGTTTCACCCTGATAAAAACTCATCCTTTTCTTCTGCACAGAAAAGGACAACTAAGCAGCAGCCAGAGATGCAGACAGTAAGCAGCAGCTACACAGCGCTCCAGACGCGGTGCGGACTCAGGGCACCAAGCATCACGCCGGAAACGAGGGGGCAGCAAAGCGGCACCTTTTCGCAGGAAGCAGAACACCACCACTGCTCTTCCACAAAGCAGATGCTACAGGGTACTTTAGAAACTTGTTCCCACTTCTGTTTGCAGTAACAGCCAGGTTGCAGGGCTGGGACAAACAAAACCAGCTTACCAAAGAGACGAACTTACCGGGGAAAGACACATGATGTGACTTCCTTGAACTCACTTAGGTCCTAATTTAACATGAAAACAGAATGTGAAAACAAAGTGAGTGAAGGCTCACTCTTCAGAGGACAGACAGCAGCAGCTATAATTAGGCAATCAGCTTCTAACATTGAGACAGTGACTGAATTCTCACTATGCAAGAGATGTAGTTGTCAGCATTACCATAACCCCCACCTGCAGTTACACAGAACTACAGACTGAATCATTTCTGATCTATCCTTGATTCGTAACCACAATGTTCTAAGGGCTCTAAAATCCTGCCCCATTACATAACCAAGACTAAGTCCAGCTGTGTCAAGAGTTTTACCTACGTGTTCCCAGCTTTTATGGCACGGAAGCAGTTACTCCAGGTGGACTGCTGACTGTCCACAGGTACAGATCTTCGAAGTCTCAAAAGTACAACTGACAACTGCTGATGTTCCAACAGTGTCCAGTCAGGTACCAACTGCTTTCTCCCATCTCACAATCAAGGCTGTCACATAACAACCACAGACCCTTGAGAACTGCACGTAACGTAACCATCACGTTGGTCATCCTTCCAGCGAGACCTTTCAGCTCTTCAGTGTCCTCAGTGCCAACACACACTGCTTAATTCAACTTTTAGATTACTGGGTCGTGAACACCTAGACCGCCCTGCTGCAGCCACGAAAGCGCACTCTTTCCAATCACTCCAGACATTCCACCTCTTCACAACGCACGTCATGCTGCTCTGAGGTATCCTTACTCTTCTGTTACTTGTAGTAAACTGTATGAAAACACAGTTTTTCACTCTGTAAACTAAAGTGGGGGAAATACCACACAGGTTTCGAACCAGTATCTTAAGTCAGTTAAATTTACCTGCTATCATCCAAGCCGTTTCGGAAGGACTAACAGGCAGGATCAGAAACCACAATCCCACTGCAGCATTTAATGTTATCATTTCTAAAACTTAGCAGAGAATAATTCAATCCAACTAAGCCTTCTATGCAAGAATGTAAGAAAATCAGAAGTAGCCTGGAAGAAACAAATGCTTTGCTGTCGTTCTTAACAGAGTGTTACCAGCTTCCACCGCAAGGAAGTCTGCAGGTAAGACTGCAGACAAACACATAAAGGCATTTATTTTGTCACCTGAGCACTCAGGAGATGACTTACATCGGGCAGGGGACAATAGAACTGATGGATGGTGTGCATGACGTCCAGCAGCATGTTGTGCCCAATGACAAGCTTGCCCTGTGAGAAGAACACTACCCGTTAGTAACACTTCCAGTCACGGCCATGGCAGTATGTGAGAAGCACCTATCCCAGAGGGTAGTCAAGGGAAGCTGGGCACAAACACAAATCAAAACTTCTCCTTTGCTCTCTGCCTGTCCCACAGGCTCCTCAGTTCTCTCAGAGCAGTCACTTCCTTTTCTTCTGCTCCCAACCATTCTTCACAGCCTCCAGCAGCACCTTAAAACGTTAAGAAGATGCTCCAAAACAAGTAATTCTAACTTGGACATCTGTTTAGGATAGAAGTGGTTTCTCAGTCCACTACCTTTTCACTTACAACACGTAAAACAAGTTGCGGTGCGTATTTACGACTGTAACGCGCGACAGCCCTTGGGGCTTCGCTCAGTGCGGAACCCTTCGTGACAGATGTTTTGCAAGCAAGCTCCTTCTTGGAAAAGTGCTGGTTTTTTAAATGTTCTCTTTCATTTGACAACGATGTTTTCTGCTCACTGCATCCTCCCTTTGCTAGAGAAAACAACAGGCATTTTTGGCTTTTCCTGCACAGCAGACTTTGACAACTACACGAATATAACTGAGCTGAAGTAGACAGATGCAAAGCCAAAGCCTGTTCCAACTACGTAAGAGAACCTAATGACCTTCCCAACTGAGCCTTTAACTGACAAAAACAAACCCAAACTAACCACCTTTTTGGAACACACATAAATAACCTCGTTAAGAGCCCTAAGGAATGGGTTGCTCACACCACTAGTTTAGTAGTTTACTTAACCTATCACACCCAACCACTGTAAAAGACAGAAGCAGCATCAACTTCAAAAAACCCAAAAATAGGGGGAGTCCTTTGCACTTCATCTTCTCTTCCAAAACGTAAAGGCAAGAGCCTTCTTTCTTTGATTTTTTTCCCTTGCAATGCAAGGTGGGTTAAAAATGTTAACTTACAGAACTGGCAATGGCATGAACAACTCTGGAAAATCCCACTGCATCGTTCAATTCTTCCTGAAAGCAAAAAATGTCGACGTTAGTGAAACCTAAATACAGATACTGCCAAAACTGCACTGACAGACACACTCAGCAGTCTGGCTAAAGCCCTTTCTCTTACATAAGCAAGAACAGACCACAGTATTTTGAAGACATATGAGGTCAAGGGAAGAAGGATGCTGCTGACAGAATTCCAGCTTTATGTGTGTCTCTACTTCACCCTGAGGTAGGACAAGTCACAGGTTGTTGTGCCGAGCTGACTCTGGCCAAAAGCCAAACACCCACCCCCTGCCTTCTGCTCATTCACTTTTCTTGTGGGACAGGGAGAACAAAAACAGAAAGAGAAAAGAAATTCAAAGGATTTACAGATCAGTGTAACGACAGTTAGGTAAGGAAAGTAAAAGCTGCACGCACAAGCAGAGCAAAAAGAGGAATGAATTCACAATGCGCAGCCCAGGCCTCAGCACGCTTAAAGGGAGCCTGGGCGGATCAGCCACGCAACTACAAACATAACTGATGTCTCCTATGACTAGGCCACACTTGCACAAGGAGCAGCTCACTGCCCCAGAGCACTGGCTCAGTATTCTGCAGCTACCCACTCTTTAAAGCGCTGCCGAGCGTCTTGCAACACTCGTGGCTCTGCTGCAAAGCCCAAGCTACCTGGGAGTACTTGGAGGATCAATTCCAGGCAACGGGCACAGCCAAACAAAAGGAAAACACCACAAAACCCCATCGCGCAACGTTGCATAACTAATTCCAACCATGGCCTCCCTCTTTCACATAAACTAACGAAGCATCACTTGCTTACCTGTTCTTTTGCTTGCTTCTGCTGTTCTCTTCTCTTCCGCTCTTCTTCGTTTACCTTAGTAATAACAATATACCTCTCCTTCTAAAATCAAAAATGTATGGTCTGAGAAATGACTCTGAGAGGCTCATCTTTAAGACCACTGCAAGTTTCCATAATTTACATCGTAAGGAAAATTAGGGCACAACTCAGCAGCAGTTACTTGGTAAGATGACTGTGTATAGCGTCAGCTCCACTCTGCCACCCACTGCCAAAAGCCTTCTTTTTTACTAAATCCACTTTCTCCTTCTGAGGAAAGGTCATTAGCCATTTTCTCGTGCCTAGTGGACTTCAAATACCTTCTGAAGCGGAGATTTGTGCCGGGTAGTGAGGACACAACATCCCTAATCACAGAATCATTAGGGACTGGAAGGGACCTCC